>JAANSK020293046.1:0-10382 GCA_011763485.2 Isoetes engelmannii
CTCCCTTAAATTCAACCTGCTTCCAGAAACCCTTGATGGCTTCCTGATCTGGCAAGCGCATCTCCAATTCTTGTAAGTGGGAAAGCAATTCCTGATGTACAACTTCAAGTGTGGCCTGTACAAGTACAGACTACTTCTTACCAGACAAGTGGTAACTAATTTGCAGTTTGCTCCTCTCTTTCTCTATATGTGCTACATGTGATGTTTTCTTTTCAGCTTTAATCTTCTCGGCTTCAGAAGTTTCTGCTTCTACTTCCTGTATACGTATAGTGTGCATTTGAGTTTTTCCTTCAATGCTTTTCCTAAGCTGCGGAGAATATTCTGGTTTTGCCACAACCGTATTCTCAGGACAATTTGAGTCAGTAGTTGAACGTTCCATAAATCAAGTAAGGCGGTTGGTGACAACCACTACAGATCATTGAAGTGCGTAATGACTACCTTTTGGCCTACTAAAACAGAATGGCAGTTCTTCGGGGTGGAGCGAAGGCACGATCCACCTTCCGCTGAATATTATGTTAAAAGGATTTCAAGTCCTTTGGAATGTCACCTTTCCACGCACCTGAATGACATGGTGCGTGCTCATTTCATTCATCAATCTTCAGGTAGGCTGGGCTTCCAAACACCAAATACCTTTGGTAATGATTTCCACCACAACTAAAATAACTTATTCCCCTGGACTTGACCATGCTTCCGTTCTTTTGCTTAGATAAATTTTTGGAAGGCTCTACATCCACATCCTTTCTCCTTTTCCGCTTTCCTTCATTATCATGGAGTATGGTTGCCATGCATAGCTTCTCTTCGCCTTAGATTAATCTTTAATTCAACAATTGATGCATAAGTTATGGCATCTTGTAAGTTCTTTGGTCTTGAATAATTCACTTTGCTAAAGATATCCAGATGTAATCCATTAATATACTTCCTTGTCAGTTCTTAAGCATCCATATATCTTCATCTGCGCTGCCAAGTGATTAAATTTCATGGTGAAATCATTTACTGTCTGCTGAATATAATCCCATTCCCTTTTAATGACTTGGAAATAATCTGGAGGCAGGTATAACGCTTCAAACTCCTTCCTAAAATCTATTCAGTTATAAATTGCCGGCTCCAATCGCTTCCTTACCACCATAGCTGCGCAGTTCCTTTCAAATATATGTCCATGGCACCTAACTTTTCTTCCTGTGTTGCTTTAACTTGCTTTAAAAACTCGGTTTTGTAGGATATCCACGGAAAGAAGGCATGTCTGTTTGTTTCAACGATTTACATTTGGAGTTCTTGCTTGGTAGAATCTCTTCTTCTCTAGGTGGGGGTGGAATTATGGATGCGGGTTCTGCAGGTAATAGAGGATATATACTGGTTTGTACATGCTCTTGATTGGAAATAGGATTAAGAGATGCTACATGAGTTCTCATATTATGCATCAATTCTTAGCTTATATATCTTAGCGCAATAACAAGATACTCCAATTTCCTTATTGCTTGAACTTAAGATTTTGGCATGGGAATTACCATCTAATTCGCTACTGTATAATCCGAGGTGATTGTTTTCTAGTAAATCTCTGCATCTATTTATCTGGAGTTGGATGTCATAGATGTTGTACTGGTGCAGAATTAAACTAGGCTCTGATACCAATTGATACAAGTTATACCAATAACGCGTAATAATCTAACTTCAGATCACCAAAACCAGAGAAAGATCCAAATCTGTAGAAGAAATAATAGTAGCTCACCTCCCAACCAGATTTTCCATGGCAAGGTAAGTAGCAATTCAATTCAAAGCAGTACAATCCAAGCAACAAATCCAATTCACATGCAACATATTCTTAGCTGAGAGTGAAGTTAGAATCAGAATCCTTTAGGGCAGTAAAGTCTAGCTAGCCACTCATTTTGTGTGAAGGGAAGGCCGGATGCTACTGTCGTGGACAAAGCAGAAGTCAGATGATAGTGTGTCGATGCTGATTGTCCCCCTTTTATACCACGAATCTCCCCCCCTTTTTTTTTCGGCCAGCACATGCGCGTCAAAGGCTGAACACATTTTTTTTATTTATGTCTTTTCTTTATAGTTGGAATATCTTCGCTATTTTAAACCTATATTATTTACAAGATTTCCAAGATTTTTGTTGTGCCATGATGCCTTGCTTTGCCAATGAATTGCCATTACCTAGACCCCCATGTTAGTCAACCAAGAATAACATCTGAGATCACACTCCCGAGCTACCATATTCATATCAACCTCCAACAATAGTTTACATAGGTATATGAATAGAGACGAGAAATTACATTCCAATGACTAGGTCGAGCCATAGATTTGTTGCAAAGAATTTATCATACAAACAAAACCAAAAACAAAAAAACATACAAATATACCCACGGGGTCCTGGAGGCAACCCTTCGTGTGCACCACCTTGTTGTATTTGTTGGCATTACTTGTCTAACAACTCTTATGCTTTGGCCGATTACGCCTTCCTAGTCAAGATAAGATTGCCACTGCTATGCGCGCAATATCTTAAAGAAATTGCGGCAAAGCACGTTCTCAATGCATATGCTAAGAATGACTTTGTACCCTGGTCAACTCATGATTACCTAGCTAAGTAATCGGAGTTGACAAAAAAGATCACTCATAAAAGTACATGTTATATGTACGAAGTCCATGTAGATCCACTAGTATTGCCATAGGATCCATAGGATATTATACTCAATAGTTGCCATATACAAGACTAGTATTTATTTTTACCATGGAGTACACAAGGAAGTAGTACACAAGGGAGTAGTACACAACTGGGAAATAAAAGGCTAATTATTGGATCAAAAAATTAGGCAGATGGAGTCCATAATGGGAATGGAGATGAGCCTTCATTGGAGCAAGAAGGTAACGGTTCTGTTCGACGATTGGACGACACATTCAAATGCAAAGTATGCCGGAGCAATGGTGGGATTATTCATAGCAGCTGTATTGTCGGGGTTTTGGGCATGGCTCAGGACTTGGGCGCTCCAGAAAGGTGCAGAAAATAAGTTTTTTGGAATTCTAGAAGGCCTCTTTTTTTGCTTGCAGGTCGCCTGGAGTTTCATCCTCATGCTCGCAATTATGAGCTACAACGGTGGTGTTTTTATGGCTGTGGTTTTGGGTTCTACCATTGGCTACTTGGTTTTCTGCAGAGGCAAAAGCTCTACTTCCCTCTTGATTGACCATGTCCCTTGTTGCCCTTGATAGCCATCAAGTTTGACATGTTTTGTTTTAGTGTCAAGTTCCAATTTTTAGCTCTTATTTTTTTTTTTATAATAACTCAACCTGAGCAGAATCCAATGGAGATTGTAACTTTAGCCTGTATCTTCCTTATACTTTTTCTCCATGGGGATTGCTTCAGTGGATTTCCTCTGTTCGTCAACTATGATTGTTTATTTGTTACAGAGCATTGCTGCAAAAATATGTAGGTTATGAACATACTATAAGAATTCGAGAATCCTAAGAGATCATAATAGCTCCATGACCATAGAAGCAAGGTGATTAGCCTCTTCAATGGCACTTTCAAATGTTTTATTTATAGCACAAAGAAAGCTAACAACATCATGTACGAGTAGACGAGCTCTTGCTTACAGACTTTTGATTTGTACAGATCCCAGGAAAAGGATGCACGTCATATCTGTTGTCTTAAAAAGGCAAAAAAACACCCACTAATTGTTGAAGTTGTGAATAAACTTATAAATTTTGTGAATTGAATTTCCAAAGACCTTTGCAGAGTTTGTTGTATGAAATCTCTCTAAAACAATGGCTTCAGGAGAAATATATCACAGATCTATCAAGAATTAGAGTCCACAAAACATTTTTTGCATTGATTTGCTGATTGTCAATATCATGATACACAAGATGTGGCATATAAATAGTATAGGCTAGTGAGCACATAGAAAAGAATTTACAGATGTGATTGAGGGTTATTACTTAGAAACTATGGTTAGTTTTGTTCTTACCAAAATTGTGACAAAAAGTCCTCAACAAATTGAGGTGCTGTCCTGCATGGGTGTAGTGAGGGAAAGCAAAAGCCCATCTTCTTGGACGTCCTCATGAACACTAGAAAGTTCACCTGTCAATCTGAACTGCTCCTGCTGCTGATCATGATGGTAACAGTGATGAAGACGACGACGACGATGATGATGATGATAAACAATATGATGACAATGATCATTATCAGGAGCCGCAAGATCGCAGTGTATATTGGGAGCCCACGAGTCCGCGGTATCAGCAGAAGGCACAGCATTGTCACTGGCAGATTGGCTGAGGCAAAGGCTGGAGACCTAAAGAAAAACCAAGTATGTTGTTTGTTAGTTTTAACATGATACTTCTACTAGAACAACAAGAACATGCACAACTTGAACAATGCAAACCTTGCCAGAAATAGTGCCATCATCTTTAACATGCCAGCCAGCTTCCTGGCAGAGGGCCTTGAGCACCTCATTGTGATCAGCATGGGGAGGAAGAGTGTAACCGCCGTGCGCGCGGAGACCCGCGAAGATTTTAGCAGCAACAGCTCTCCTCTGCCTTTCCCTCTGCTTGTTCTTCTCCCTCTCTTCACTAGAAGGCAGCCTGAATGCCACACTCCCATTCTCTGCCTTGCCATGCTTTTTTATAACCCATGCTCCTGCACTTGTCTTGATGCACCCTCTTGCTATACCCTTCTTCCTCTCCATTCTTCTTCTTTCAACACTTCCACAACTTAACTAAACATATAAACAACTTATCCGGTCCGGCCTAACCACTTGGTTTTGGTTAGTCTGGGCTGGATAAGTGGTTAAGCCGGGCTGGCTAGAGTTAAGCACATATCCTGCCCGGCCTAACCAAGCTACTTGGTTAGGCCGGGCTGGCTTGAGTTAAGCACATATCCTGTCCGGCCTAACCAAACCACTTGGTTAGGCTGGACCGGACCGCTTAATAATCTATCCTGCAGGTCCTGATATCGAATCAGGCCCTCTGATCAAGGCTCTGGCAGATTTAAAGTTTTTGGCATCGAGATGACACTTAATTGCTTACTGCCACCTTTAGATTCTGTCTCATTAACTCACAGCGCTCTTTCATTTACAAGCATGGCCTGATCCTTTTCCTTCCCTTTTTTGTCTGTACAATGTAACTGCTACTTTTATTCAGCATGGGGTTTTGCATTACATGTGTATTTCTTCTAACGCTCCATCTTCCTCCCTTTTTAATCTTCGAATCTGTGCCTTTGCCTTACTGACAAGGACACCGAAAGCTCTGCCTATTCTTCATGTATATATTTATGGCTCAATCTTGCTCAAAACACTAGATATTGAATGATCTTTTGATACAGGTACATACTTCATATTCCCTGCCTGTCACAGTGGTACCTTAAATCCCTTGCTCCATATGTTTGGTCCAAAGTTGATTTAACAGACTAAGACATGCTCTTTTAATATTTGTTCCATATACGTGAGTAATGTCATTCTCTATCTATTCCATTTTTATTGTCCTTTTCGTCTTTTGTTTTATATTGTTCAGTCAAGTTTTGATGGTTGTTTTTCTTTACGAGAGATTCAATCCATACTTTTCCAGTCTTTGAATTGTAGTTCCTGCATTGTGCAGGTTCCCTACTATATTGTACTTCCGTATCTTTGCGAGTTGTTTTGTCCAAGATTCTAGTCTTAACATAAATTGTTTTACTGTATACAGGAATATATTTGATGGCCTACTTGAGTTTGCTTTGACATTCCACATCTAAATATTTCGTGGACATAGAACGGGTTGCATATATAGACATTTATGATGCAATTCCCTTGTTAGATGCTGGATAAATTGGTTATATTGACGCTTCTACCATCCTCAAACAAAGCTTGGAAGGGATTGGGAACAAAGTTCCCTAACAAAAGGGGTGCCATTTGCACATATTCTTCGTGTTTGCACCTTTTGTGTACGAGGGAAAGGGAGTAGAGACCTAGCAGCCCATTATTAGATAATGCTTCTAGTTTAGACCCTATAATTCCCATTATATGCATAGAGCCCACCTGGTTGTGGAAGCTATGGGGTGAGCACCAAATAATGGGATGCTATGGGGAAGTGGAGGGCAGTACCCTGCTGAGCGAGGCTACTGGGGTCCCCATAGTGGACTATGCTTATAGTCGGTTCTGTTCTTTTGTTTTTGTTTGCACTCCCAAAGCCATTTCTAGATCAAGGAACATGAGTAATTTCCATGTACATGGTACACACTTCATCAGCTCAATGCAACATCTTGGTGAATGAAAAATTTGACTGCTTCGCATTGGCACCAAACGTGACAACTAATGGGCTACCAAACATCCCCATGAAGTGGCTATGCCCCGTCACTTTGAGTTATCAGCAGATCTAAAGAGGATGTATATGAATTAGTTGCAAACTTCTTTCAAATGGAATTAGAGGAACCAAGAGAAGTAATAGTCAGGGCAAAAATATCGAGGATGTCCCTCAGAGGGCGCGCATGTCAATGCCACCTTCAGAGACATGAGTGTGAAACAAAGGATGTCGTAGAGGCAAAGACACGTAAACAAAGAAAAGAGATGAGCCAAGAGATAGAAAAACCGAGAAAAATTAAGGAACGAAGGGATAAAGGCACAAGTCAGAAATGGAAAGGTGCACGTGTGGGATCCGTTAGGGTGAATAGTCATCAGAGACAATCCAGCAACCAATGGCAGTAACCACAACCACCCCAAAATTGGATCCACAGTTAAAACAACTACAACGATAAAACATGTGTTGTCTTTTTGAAGATTATAAAACAAAATACATGTAGTTATGTGGAGGTGTAGCTTTTCAAGGATGTGCTGTAGTTTTTCTTAAGGAGATATATTTTTCTTTTGAATATGTGGTTTCTTAAGGAGGTGTAATTTCTTTTTAAGGATGTGTTGTTTTCTACAGAGGTATGATTTTTGAGGTGGTGTTCTGTTAAGGTGTGGTTTTTTATGGTGGTGTTTTTTTTTTTAGATGTGATTTTTCTGGTTTTCTAAGGATCCATGTATGACCAAGTTGTCCACATGCCCTATTCTCGTCCATATCAAAGCCTGTGTATGAATTACCACTTAATTCGTTATCCCGCCATGGGAAAAAAATAAAACTTTTACGGGTATCATCCATGGCAACTGCAGGTTTTAGGAATAGTAACTGCAAAAAAGGACACACACTTGAAAAACATGATCGCTTACGTTATACATTAATTTTGCTATAAGCCAGTGTTGAATTTGGGTCTACTCACAAGATCACGTACAATGATTGAGGAAGCAGTGTGGGTCATTTGGTTGTGCAATCTCATATGCCAGTTTAGAGTTTGATAAGCTGCATATACGAAGTACCGTCTTATGGGCTACAATCATTGTAGGATATGCAAGGCAACATGGTGATGGTGGCAAAGCCCTCAAACTTTTCTCGACATTACATGCTAAAGTTGAGCTAGACATTTTTTTTTCAGAAATGCACCTGCAAGTACGCTCATTGCCACGTTTGCTCCATGATTAAGTGCAATTAAGCAAGGACTCCACCTAAAAAAACCATTAGAATGTAACTAATTACAAAACATCAGCCACTTACTATTAGCCAAATTCCCTAAAACTTTTCATGGACGTGGTTGCTGATGTGGCAGACGAACGGACAAAAGTTCAAGTACAAAAACTTATATATGCAATACTTATGAATTTTCAACCAAAAAAACATAAAAGATCACAATAAATAGACAGAGCGTCAAAACTTCATGAAAATTTAATTAAGGGTGCCACTTTTGCAGGGGATGCCATGATAAGAAATTAAGATAGAAAAGATGCATGTACATGCAGCAAATCTCATGTGCAAGTTAGGTCAAGAACACGTGGGGTGCAAGATCTAAACAAATGCAAAAATCTTTGAGATTTTCTATATGCGTAGATGCTGATGTGGCAAACAGTTACGGAAAAAATCAAAGAAAAATGCCAAAAGATGCATTACTTATGATTTTTTGAAGATAAATGATTATAAATTCGTAGCTAACTATCCATGTATCAAAATATTATGAAAAATTAACATGGATGCAACACAAAGGAGGAAACCTGTGGAAAAACTCTCAAAAGATAATAACAGAGATAAGCATATTAACAAGGCCAAAGCTACCCGAGGCACTGACATGCCATGTGGTGTCCAACATTCCAAGGTGGCTCAAACATGCTACGTGGGCTCCAACATGCCACCTAGGCTCCAACATGCCAAGGTGGCTCCAACGTTCCAAGGTGGCTCAAACATGCCACGTGGGCTGGCCTAGGCTCCAACATGCCACGTGGTTTCCAACATGCCACATAGGTTCCAACAGGCCACCTAGGCTCTAACATGCCAAGGTGGCTCAACATTGCAATTCAAACATTAATGGCCTAAAAAGGGCATTTCTATTACAATATTTTTAATGGTTTAATTGATTTCATATAATATTTTTTATGGTTCGAATGTTGTGCCCCAATCCACCATGCCACCTAGTTGGCACCAACGTGTCACGTGGGCCTTATCATGCCAGGTCAGCTCCAACATGCCAAGGTGGCTCCAACATGCCACTTGGGCTCCAACATGTCGTCTAAGCTCCAATATGAGCCGTATGCACTTCTTGTTTGTCCATTACGTTTGCATCTGCTTGCACAATCTCCATGCCTTTATCCTTGCCACTGTAGACCTCTACACCAAGATTGCCTGTAGCTTGTATTGGAGTATCTTCAGCCCCTTTACTTTTGTCATTCTTGTCACAATTTTATCTCCTCAACAATTCTTTTCTTTGTGGCCATATTTAAACCACCTTTCTTTCTTCCCGTCAATCACCACAGGGCACCACAAACAATGCAAAGATCTACTGGGCAGCATTAGCAGGCCTATCAGCTATGACTTCCTTAGTTTTACTAGATGCTTAGGTTTTCTGGAAGCAACAGACCTAAAGCACCATTTGCACAATCTCTTTTAAGCATGCATTATGAAAGAGACATTTTTGAGCTTTGACTTCCATGGTCTTTTTGTCTAACAAAAATGAAAGTGCTCAAGGTTTAATGGGTGCTTTAAGAGTTCATGGGCATGCCTAGATTCCGATATAGGTAATGCAATGTGTAATTTTGTCATTCTAGTGCCTTAGGTAGGATCCTAAATACCGAAAGTCTACGGAGAAGAGTTTTTAACGTCACGCCAGTAGGCAGCATCCAACGGGATATGTGACCACACACCACACTACATTGCTCAGTTGGGCCCTGCTCCCAACCACTTTACATTGCCTCTGTGGCTTTTTGAGACCCAACAGTTTAGAGTGCGATTTTGGCCGGCCTCAAACTCGAGACCTCATATTGCACTAGTGGGAGAGTCTTGGACTTTGAGGATTGACGAGATACAGTGTTTTAATGTGGTTTTTTACTCCAAGATAAAGTGTGTAAATGGTGAGTCGATTCCCCATTTGGACAACAATGGTGTTTTTTTTTTTTTTTTTTTTTTTTTGTGGAGGGTGTGGTTGGTGTTGGAGATTGTTTGTTTTCTTTTGCCGAGCGGGTTCACATATTCAAAGGCAAAAATCCTCTTAGAACTAAATGTAGGACATGATACGACACCTTAATTATCGTGCCCCAACCAACTAGACAAAAGCATTTAGACGTTGAGGTTTGACCTTCTATGTGTGATAATTAGGTGTCGCCTCTCCAAGATCCTCTCGAGTGGTCTCCCATAGGCCCCAAACTATATCAATGCCTCCCCTTCTCAGAATGCTTGCCCTCGAGCATATGGGACTTACATCATTTGCCCATGAGGCAACTTACCAATTAGGATGCTCCCATGGAGACTTGAGGTTTGACCCCCTATGTGTGATAATTAGGTGCCCTCTATGTGTGGTAATTAGGTGCCGCCTCCCCAAGATCCTCTCGAGTGGTCTCCCATAGGCCCCAAACTATATCAATGCCTCCCCTCCTCGGAATGGTTGCCCTCGAGCATATGGGATTTACATCCTTTGCCCATGAGGCAACTTACCAATTGGGATGCTCCCATGGAGGCTTGAACTCGAGACTTGGCTCTGATACCAATGTTAAGCACTAGCCCCTCTAGTGCTAACCTGTAAGCCAAAAATGTGGATACTTCAAGGAAATCGTTATCGAGTAGGCCCCAACCTTTCCAAGCTTTATCCCATACCTCATAGACCATATCAATCTACAAACACCATTCTGTAAGGTGGAGCTATTTGGTATAATGCTGTGAATATGCCAGTCAGATGGCCGAGATTGGAGGAAAAAGGAATATGCTAGGTAATCTGCTCAATGAACGGCGACTTGATAAGGGCAAGCTATGCGCGAATGGCAACCGTCAACTCGTAACAACCAGTTCGAAGAGAGATGAGCCGTGGATGCAGAAGAACTGCTAGTTGAAGCTGCATGCGA
>JAANSK020293057.1:0-10382 GCA_011763485.2 Isoetes engelmannii
TGGAATACGTTTAAGTGCATGTCAGTTTTCCAAAATCTCTCTTCATGCAAAAGTATGGGCTAGTTTAGGGGGGTCAAGATCACAAAATTACTTCTAGATTTTTTTTTTCCTCAATTTGCTACTTTTTTTGAAAAAAAGGGGAATCTTTGGGGAATTTGCTCCCGTTTCAATGCAACTCTCCCGTTTCATCTGCAACTTTGTTAGGGGCGCTGCTCACCTGTACACAGAACTATACAACACCGGTGTAAGACCATGTTAGAACGTCGGAGTACGTGGGATTTATGTAATTCTAGGACTAGGAACAACGTGAATGACTTGTTAACATTGTATTATATTTTTTTTATAGGAAGCCGTAGAACAAATGGACGAAGCCCTGGCCAAAGATGCAAGGGCCGATGCAATGGCCGACGCAAGGGCCGAAGATGCAAGGGCCAATGTAGGTGGCTCAGGCGGCTTAGGATCCAATACTCGCAGAGGCGCAGGTGGCTCAGGCGGCTCAGGATCTCAGAGAAGCAACATCGTCTACTCAGATGACTCAGCTACCGAGCTTATATTATATTTGTAAAGGGTGGATTCTCCCCTTAACAAGTCTTTTTGTTGTTCACGATCATAAATTTTGAAAACCCAGGGCTAAAAGTGTGAATACTCGTATTCTTAATATTATAAATTCAAAATTAAATTATTTGTATCGAATTTCAGCATACGTTTTATTCAAAATTAAATTACTTGTATCCTGCATGTACAAAGTGTGCATGTATGGCATTATACAGCGTGCGACGTAGTATGGCCACATGGCATCAACACGTGGCAGGCTAAACGTCGCGCGCGATATAGAATGTACATGTGGCTTGCACACGTGGACATAATACGTGGCGCAATTCGTGGCTACACGTGGTGGCCATCGTGGCATGCACGGGCGGCAGCCTGCCCAGGCGTCGCTAGATACGTCGCGTGCGACATCCTCGGGATGTCTGTGCGACATCTGATTCACGTTGCGTGCGACGTCATGGCGATGTGTCCCTAGCGACGTCTGTGCAACGTCTAAGCGACGTCATCAGACGTCGCTATAGAGGTCGCTAAATTGCCTTTCTCTTGTTGTAGTGCACATCTCTAGCGATGGCTTCTGTCAGGCTCTGGCAGCTGAGAGGGCTAGGAGGCTGGAGACCGAGAACTTAAGGAATGATAAGGTTGCATACAGGAGAGCCGAGACTGCTAGAAGGAAAGAGGAATGGGCAGCGGCTGCCATAAGAGCCCAAAAGATTAGAGAGGATAGGGAGAACAAGAAAAAAGCAGATGCTGCCTTTGAGGCAAGTACAGTCAGGCTTAGGGCTTTCATGTATCCCAAAGGTGTATCCAGGGTTGCATGGATCTTCGGCTATCAGAGAGGACTCAGTGTGGAAGTTAGGAGCACGAGGTTGGAGGTTAGAAACAGGATGAGAATGAGGCAAGGACTGGGTCCAATTGGTATCCCAACTGCTCAAACCAATAGGGTGGACCATGAACATCTGCATGGTTGTGCATTGACAACTCGAAACGTGAGTGATAACGTGGTTGCACCAAATAGTGATGAAGAAATTGAGGTCATGTGTAGCTTGAAGGATACTCACATCTGCTCGGGTGATGTTGGTGGCATTTCGGATGTTAGCATAGAAGGCTTCCTCCCTCTGGTCAGACTTGTGGCAAAGCCCATCAGTACAGTCATGAAGACATGGGACCTTGCCAACAAGGGGAGGGAGACACAGATGCATGCTGATATTGCCCATGGACAGTCCATAAGGTTGGATACACAAGGATGGATGAATTATACCACAGCAAACATTGGACCCATACATGATCATGATCAAGCCATAGACAAGGCCACGATAAATGGTTGAGATAAAGTTAGACAAGGATATAATTTCCAGGGCCAAGGGAATCGATGTGGAATTTGCAAAGACCTGGAGGACAGACATGGCTCGTTTTGCACGCAGTCAACACCTAGGTTTGAGGAGGGGAGGACATTTACTTCTGAGGTATGTCTAGTATTCAGTCCTTTGTTGAGCGTTGTGGTGTAGTGTAGACTTACCGACCTTGGCATTGTTTGCAGGCATCTGAAGATAGTGATGAAATCATAGACAACTGATCACACACTTGACTGCATAACCTACATGTAAATTAGACTACTAACTACTGGCAAACTGATTAATGCCCTTGACTAGTTAGGACAATTGAGAGTAATAAAGTGATTGCTAACCCTGATACAGCTTGCTGGGTTCAACTGTGTAACACTAAACTTGGTGGCTACTTCTCTGACCAGTTCAGTTTATTAGGTGGTGAGATAGTATGAGCTTGCCTATATTCACTACTTCTTCTCAACTTTATTTATATTGGATTGGAAGAAGGAATAAAACACAATAAGATAAACAAAAACAAAGTAATGGCGAATGTGTTGCCTGGCATTACACAACGAAAAAGGTGCTCATATTCCCTGGGAAATCCCCCATTGAGGAACCGGGGGACTTGAGAACAATGGGTTATTTGCTTTGCAATGGGGGATTCTTGAAAAAAAGGGTATATTGTACGGGGAACATTAATAGAAATGGGGGATTTTTGAACAAAAAGGGTATGTCCTAATGGGGGAATTAGTAGAAATAGGGGATTGCAAATGCACATCGGGGTATTTGCATAAAAAGGGGATTGGGTCAAAGGGGAATTCGCGAATGTATTGGGGTATTTTCAAGAAAAGGGGACTGGTTTAAAAGGGGATTTTGCGAGTGGATTGGGGAATTTTCAAGAACGGGGGACTAATTCAAAAAGGAATTTGTGAATGGATTGGGGTATTTTTAGGGGAATTACCGGAAAACAAAGGATTGCAATAAGTACCAGGGTATTTTCAGGCAAAAGGGTAATTTCAATCGAAATGGTATTTTCAATCAAAAGTAAATTTATGGTTGTACACAAGGAGCCCAAAAATGAACTACTATAATTAGCCAACACTATATCATCCAAAAACAACACCGGCCTCTTTCAAGGCTAACAACACCGGCCAGGCAATCTGACTCCAGGAACTTGCATACAACAGTGTACATTCCCTCCCATACATCCATACCACCAACACTGACGGTGACACTGACATGCAGGCAAGAAGGTCCATCGTTTGTGGCAGGACCACTCCTAGCATGTTTAATGATGACCTTCTTCCTCAGTGCAAGTTTTTTACCATGAGGAAAGACTTGCCTGCCAGGATCCTTATCTACAAACACAGAAGCAACACTCATGGATGTGGCACTAGGCCCGGGCAATTCAGAGCAGGACTGGCGAATTGAAACAGAGGAGCATGTGTCGGAGCTTGACTAGGAGCAGGGGCTACTTGGAACACATCTGCAAGAGGGGATGCACCAACACTAACAGGTCGTTCATGAAGAAGAGAAGTGCCATTTGCAAGCCTCTCCGTTTCCACTTCCACAAACTTGCTCATCTGGAACCTTGAATCATCTGCAAGACTAAAACCCTTCCACAAGCCTCTGCATGCTGCCACATCACTGCTTTCTGGGGGCCTATCCTCGGCATCCAGAGAACCCTTCCCAGCAGCCCTGGCTAATTTGCGAAACAACATGGCGGAGCAGAAAGCTCAAATCTTACCTGCAGTTCCAGAAGCCGCACAAGCCATCCTGCAGTCAGCTGTAATCTGGAGATGCTCTGGAACATGATGCAGCATCTGCCTGTCCCGATGGCCACCATGGTCGGGCCGTTTTTGACAAGCCGCGTGAATGCACACGGCACTTTGGTCATAAATGTTAGAAGGAAATTATTCTAAGGAAATTATTTTGCCATTTCAAGGAAGTCTGCTGGACATAGAAGCGGATGACTTCATGTTGCTTATACCTCCACTTTTTGCTTTGAAGGACATGCCAGAGGAGATGTTGTAACTTCCACATCTTTTGCTATGTGATTTAAATAACTTGGTGAAACTTAGGGAATGACTTTGGATGTAAGTCACTCTAGGTTTCGGCCACCTGATCGCTTGAAATCAAAACCAAAAGAGTTGGTAATGCTAAAAATAAGTGAATTTTTAGCATGCATATAGTCTGTCTAGCCTCTATGTTTGTCTCATCCATGCATGGATGAAACTGACCTGGGGATTATCTTAAAGCAATTATCTGGCAATTTGCCAGGCTTCGGTACCACCTTGACCTGGTACCATCATTTGATTTGGAGGCTCTACATCACACAGACAGAAGACAGTAGTGCGCACCTCTACATTTGCAGGTAAATCTCCAGGCCTCTATTCCAAACAAATTCAAGTTCAAATGTGTTACCTTCATTCATAGCATTTGTCTAACAATCAGAGATCAAGGTGTAGGCCCTAGCCTCTTTTTATCAAAGCCAGCAGAAGATAAATTCCAAAGGCATAAGAGGGATGTAGTTTATGAGTCATGATATTCAGGTCTGTACTCTAAATGTTACATACTCACTCTGTACGTGCTAGATGAAATCTCCAAAAGCTCAACAAGGTATGATATTTGTGCATGTTCCATTTCCAATCTTGCTTTTTGTATATTTCATGTGATGATGATGTTCTATATGTTTTTGAATCCAGGTCATTTAATGGTTATATATGTTTATTAAAGGTGCTTTGGTGCATGATGAGGTAATTTACTAGCTTTTCTTATGATATGTCTTGTAGATATTATGTGGCATAGAATACTCAATATTTATTATACATGAGCATTTCACTATGGTTTTTTGCTGCTGTTTTGATTCGAAATGCAGATTTTATTGGCAAATATACATGTGTATATGAAGGTAAAAGTTCCAGTCGTATTTTGTAGAGAATGAAAGTTTCTGCTCTATTATTGTGTGGAGAATGAAAGTTTCTGCTCTATTATTGTGCCCTTCTTAACTAGCCATAACTTTAGTGTTGGCACAAAAAGCATGGACCTCTTTCAAAGCCAGAAACAAATGGATCTGCACAAGATCTTGAGCGGTTGTCATTGGTAAGATGTCCTTTCTTTGAGCTTTTACATAGATGGATTTTTTTGGAGGTAGTTGGATGGTCCAAATGGAAATACCTGTGTTCAAATCCTGGGGCATTATGTTAGAAATTACAACAGGGTATTATGTTACTAATGACAATAGTTCATGTTATTGAATCAGGGTATTATCTGAAACATGGTATATTATTGAATTGGGGTATAATCTGGAACAGGGTATGTGATTGAATCAGGGTATTATTTGAAACAGGGTATATTATTGAATCAGGGTATTATTGAAACAGGGTATGAATTTACAATCATTGAATGGGGATTGTTATAGCAGTGCAAGGGTATTATTTTACAAATCAGGAAAAGGGGGATTGTGGCCAAATACTCCGATTCTAAAAAATCATTTTATCCCCCGTTGTTTTAGAGAAAAAGGGGATTCTATAGGCATTTTTTGGGGGTATATTCCAGGGTATAGGCGCATCTTTTTCGTTGTGTTATCCATTGTTGTTTTTTTTACAACCAAAGACCCGAGGGCTGATACAACAGGATGGCACGTAGGCCTACCAGAAAAATTATGGCCCGTACTCAACAAAAAAGTTTGTGGCACCCAGGCCATAGCACAATGCACTCAGAAAATTTTGGAGAGGGAGGGGGGCATACCCGCCATATCCACGTCGAAAGCAAGGGGAAATTCTGAAGGGGCTTCATCCAGGAGAGGCCTTGCAGGAATCCGAGGGGCGGTCAAGACCCCACAAGGCTCTGGATTAGGACATTGTCCCCTTCAGACAGCACAATCTGGCAATGGATTAACTCGGCGTCAGACCGGGCCGCTTCAACCTGTGATACGATTTTGGGGCTCACCTCGACATGCAAAGATGAACCAATCGCTGCGATGACCTCGACCGATGTCACCAAACAGTTTCGCATTGAAAAAACATTTGGTATAGTGGAGGTAGTAGAGCTGTTGCAAGGGCTAGGAGGTATACTCGGACCATGGCGAGGGCATTTATTGGGAGAAGGGGTGACCCTCCTCCCGGATTAACCGCGTCCCATGTCGGCCCGCAACCTGGGAAGCAAAGTCGGTCCATGATCAAAGTTGTTCAAGAACTTTGTTCATGCAACACAGACAGGTCAGTAACAAATATAATTCCAGAAAGAAGACGAGCCAAATGAGCTTACCTCTGGCGCTTCAAATTGATCAAAGATACTTCCGCTTCAGATAGAACACAGGTGCCCCTCAATTTAAAGGCGGAAGGGAAATGATGAGGCTGATGCGGTCCTGACGTCGTAGATTTTCAAGAATATCCATCTTAAAGGAGGAATTAAAGGCCCGCAGCTGTGGCAGGGAATGTCTTAGCCGTTAGCGATGGGAGCGACTGAAGAATAGGTGGATGTTCAAAGGGTTTAGGATGATATTTCAGTAAAAGGGGCCAGCTGAGGCACGTTACCGTTGGCTGAGGGCGCGGTAGGAGGCTGCCTATCGGCATGGTAGGCTTCGTATACCGCATCCGCGGGTTTCTCGAGGGGTCGCATTAATGCACCACACCTCGGCTTGTGGAGACTGACCGGCGAACATGGATGTGGGAGGGCGTGCCCGAGGGCCCTTTGGGCTCATCAAGTGGCACAGTTGGCGCGGTCACAGGCCACACCACTGGCGTCAGACGGCTAAGCCTCACCCCGGGGGGGGGGGGGGGGGAGTGACATAGCATCGAGGACATTAGACCCCCCAGATGTAGGGGCCTATATTTTCCAAACGTGGCCAGCTTTCAAGTTTTTTTGTTCTACAATGTTGTTCTACATAACACTAGGAATCCAAAACGCCAGTGGACTCCCCCTTAAATGCGCGAAACATGGCGACCCAACCCTAGTGGTAATTTTGAAAAATTTTGTAGGGGTATTGTGGTAGTTTTACCTAGAAATCATGCCACGTGGCAAAATGCAATGTGGCATAACCTTTTTTTGTTTTTAAGGATGGAAGAATCACTATCCAATATAAGAACTCTTTTACTTGAGGAGGACTTCTGTTAATTCTTTTGCCTTGGTACAAATTTCACCAGATTCAATTCAAGGTGAGTGAGTGAGCTGGTTGTTCCTTTGTTCTGCCAACATTGACATCTTAAAAAAACTAGAAGCACAGGGAGAATCATCCAACAAACTATCAGTTTGAATTACAGTATACAAATTTCTCTATTCTTCAATTTAATTTACAGCTTCCGCACTAATTACAGCATGAAAACCCGAGGAATGCAGAATTTTTGTGAAAAGAAGAATCTTTACAGGCTTGGACAGCCATGATAAAATTTGCAGACTGGGAGATAAGAAGCGCCCAACATTTTGCAATTCGATTCGCGCTTTAACAGACGTGGGCCATCTTCTTAATGATCAGACTAAAAAACAGAGGTGCCCAGCAGAAGCTACTGCGTGGGGCAAGACTTGCAATTTTGCTTCAAAACCCTGCTCGTGAAAAAAATTCCTCCAAATCTGGAGAATTAAAAAACTCTGCACTGCGGATTAGCCTGTTCTGCCTCACAGGCCGGCGCTTGCAGGGAGCCGGAGGGCAAATCAATGCATCATAAGATAACCCATTTTGTTTCTCCTTCTTAGGCGTTTTACAGCAATCAGGCTCATTCTCTGCATTATTCTGAAACAAACATAAAATCGGACTCCTCTTTGATTTCCTTTCCTCTTCATCGCCAATCTCTTTCAATCCGTTTGTGCATGCTATTCTTCTTGCTGCCTTGAACACACAGGAAGGAGCCATTGGATGCAATCCACTAAAATCAAATCCCTATTCAAATTTTGAAAAATCCGGCGCCCAAACAATAAATGAAGTTCGCAAATTACAATCGTATCATTTTGTGGCAGGATTTGGACATAAAGCCAAGGATTCGATCTGGGAAACAAGCTATAAGAAAGCCAGAAAAGGGCGTTCTCAAACAAATGGAAAACGGGATGTTTTGAAAGGCAGATTGAAATGGTCGGAGATTATAGATGGAAGCTTTACGTGGGCGAGCGAATGGCGGCCTGCCACGTGGTACAGACCACCTGAACCACAGATGAAAAAGGAAAGTGAGCTTCCCGCCCTCCATATTTCTAAGCAAAGGCATTTTCTAACTTCTAAAGGCAATCCATCTCCTTCAGGAAGTTCATCTAGGAAGCTTACTAAATGGAATTTTGAATTTCGCCTAGGAAGCTTCCTAGGCGAAATTCAAACCCCCATAAATAATTATTGCTTCTTGCCAAATTTGGAAATAATTTGAACCTTGGAAGAAAAAACCAAATATTCCAATCCAACGTGCAAAACCAAATACAAACCCCTTATTCGAACGTGCAGAGCACTGTGATGCAACCCCTAATTCAAACCCCTGATTCAAACCGGCAGAAGTCTCCTGCAAATTCAGCCAGCTCTAGAAGCTCAAAACCCCCAAGCATGAAAGCTCCTCACTTTTCGAGAATCTCCAATTCCGGCTGCTTCAAATCGGGCCACCTGCAACCGTTGTAGACAAACCTTTAGGAAAAAAAAGACCTATCCGACGGCACAAGTAATTTTCACAAAAATAAAGCCAACAAATCTGAAAGGATGGGTCATTTGGGAACCTACTCTTATGACATCCTCCCCCGGGGGGTGCAGCTAATGTAAAGTCTATATAGCATGTGCGTGCATAGGGTCAAGAGAAATTATCCCTTATACGGAAAATTCCAAGAAAATATCCCTCATATTTCATATACCCCTACTATATCTCCTTCATATCTATACGGAAATCAAGCAAAAAAATACCCCCTCCCATATTGTACGTACGGTTTTGACCCCAAAAAAACCCCCTCCCGTACACTCACATGTTTTCTACGGTTTCTTCTAACTGCACCGCCCGGGCATCCTCCACAACTATTTCAAGTTTGGGGTAAGCTTTCCATTGGTGTATGGCATCAGGTGGGTCAACACGGCCAGCTACGCCAGATTGCAGTCCTTCCATTTCGGCCTCCATGGAAAACCCTAGTGTGTTCTCTTCTTGTGCTTTGTCTGCTGAGTTAAATTCCGTTGTTTCAAAATGCTCCAACTTTACCTCATCTGGTATGAATTTCACCACAATTAATGCTTCATTCACCCCTCAATTGCCAGCGAACTCTCGGCTTAATCCTTTAGCTCTTGGCAGTGCATCATCCTCTTCGATTTTTGATTTGCAACAATTTCCTCCTCTTCCTTTGCCTCAACCTGTGCCCTCTTTTCCCAATCCTCCCATGCGTCCTAGTTCTAGCAACCCCGTTGCTATGCCTCCAGTCCATGCCGCTTCTTCTGTGCCGACAAGTAATTCTCCTACCCCTGCGCTGCTGGACCTTCAACTAATTCTGGTTCCCGTGCTCCACATATGCGCTTCAGTGACTGGATTAAGTGTGATATGTCTTCCAGTGTTAGCAGTGCTCGTGTTTCTGCTGCTATGAATATTATGGTTGCAAATAAAACGAGAGGTCTCTGCATACTTGAAGGAACTACAATCTATGGCAGATCATATGGATGTTCAGCTACCTTCCGAGGATGTTTTTTATGAACCAGAACAATGTGCTAATGCATTTGCTCAAGCTGGTGAACCGATAATTGTTATTAACCACAACTCACATTTGCAGTGTGTTCAGAATTTGGTCTCTCATGCAGTTGTATGCCACTTCACGGGCCATTTCCTTGATCTTCGCAGGATGGAAGCAGTATCTCCATAGACTCGGGCTGCCTTCTTTTGAATCTCTGAAGGTTCTTGATAAAAAGAATAATTTCTTTTTGATTATGTTTGATTCCCACGTTACTATCGCATGTGCATGCGACATGCATATGAGACATGCTTTTTGGCATCGACAATCAAACTCCTTGATAGAACATACCAGATTTTTGTTGGACTTGGGCTCTTGGTCTAGTGGTAACACACTAGTTCTAGAATATTTATGTCTTGAGTTCGAGATCGCCTAGAGCCTTACTATATATAGTTTTGTCTCATGTACGAAAGGAGCTTTATGCAGCGGTTGGGATTAACATTTTTGGCATGTATTGTATTTGAAATCATATATTTTGGAATAAACTTGCACTTTTTTGTTTCGTATCGTGGGAGGAGCTTCATGCAACAGTTGGGACTAAGATTTTTGGCACATATTGTATTTGAAATCATATAGTTGGGCATGTTTGAGCAGCTTAATTTCATTTGAATGTCAAATTTCTATTTATATGTGTTTGTGGGTGGCTTCTTTTTCGATAGGTAGAAATAAGGTAGCCGAATTTCTAGGCTGCGGATAGGAGCCGATGCTCCTTTCTATTTCCAGAAAGTTACATTTGTAAAAAACGGGATATATTCTTGAATTTGGGACTCATGCAGTAATGTGGGAAGTAGCTTTTTTGAAGGAGTGATTTAGTGAAAAAATCGAAGTTTTACATTG
>JAANSK020293068.1:0-10378 GCA_011763485.2 Isoetes engelmannii
TTTCAGCCTGATTCGTTATTCTGCCTCATCTGCCTTTCGTTTAGCCCAAAGAGCAAAATCTATACTACCCGAATAAGCAATCATGCTGAATCATTAAATAGCTGCTCGACAGACGATCGGGCAAGGGCGCCTAGAAGGAGGAAAAAAATGCTAACAACAAGAACGCCGGCTGCTTGATTTTTATACTCAAAATACTATTGACGTCGCATGCGACGTCAGTCAACGGTTAGATCTGGCACGTCACCTCGTAGTCGGACGCCACGTCACGTGACCGTTGGCTAGGTCACGTTTCCGTTGGCCACGTCAGACACGTCGCATGCGACGTGACGTCGTGGCCACGGAAATGTGCCAGAAATGGACGCCACGTCAGAAAAACGTACGCCACGTCAAAAACAATTTGCTACGTCATGAACGTCGCATGCGACGTCGCATCGTGGCCACGAAAACGTGCCAAAAATGGATGCCACATCAGAAAAAAATACGCCACGTCAGAAGCACTTCGCCACGTCAGGCGACACTGGCCATGTCATCGACGTCGCATGCGACACGACGTCGGAAAACAGCAGGTTGGTGACGTGGGTTTGGCGACGCGAGTCGCAGACGTCGGCCATGCGTCGCGCGCGAATGCAGGCGACGTCTAGCATCATCGCACGCGACGTTCGGGCGATGCCGCGTTGCGACTCGCGACTTCTGTGCGACGCGACGTCGCGATTTGCTACGCGACGTCGCACAGACGTTGCGCGACGGCGTCGCGCGAGTCGCGATTTTCTTGTAGTGATATGTCTTCTGGTGTTGACATATAAAACTTTTTAAAGTGTTTATGTTTTCCGAGTAATTATGATATATTGGGTCTTCCAGTGATGATTCTAGTGGCATTATATCGTAATCTAAGAATCACAATTTGGGCGATAATTTTAGATTCAAAAATTTTGTGTAAGGCGATGCATTTTACCAATTTAAGAATTTGTGTAGTGCATGTGGCGATACATGTTAATTCTTAAGGTTTTTGTTTGTACAGTACTTGTGGCGATTTCTAAAATCCTACCACAACATTGTCGTCAGGCGTGCAACATAATGACAGACATAAGTATCATTCCACGGTAAGGCATCAGGCTTAATCATGTTCTAATCAACTTGTAAGGCATAATTATGGCACAAATCGAAATTGAAACCTTTCCTTTATACTTCCTAACTACATGGAATCCGTAATTCAATGTTTTTTAAGTAGGCAATCTGTCAGAGATTTAAGAACTGAGATTATTGATAGAGAGGCGAAAAGATCCTTCACTAAATTCATGCAATTGGCAAATGTGGTAGAAGCGGGAAGGCTTCTCCATAAGAATTTGGCGAATCAATCTCATATTTTTGCTGAAGGAAGCCTACTAAGCATAATGGTAAAATTTTCAAAAATTCAAAAATATAGCAATTTTGCGATATATAGCCACTAAAGTCAACACTGGAGTCTTCCCTCCTGTGGAGGAGTCTAGCAGCTGGCTTCATGCCACTGCCTCATATTCTGAAATCTCGGCCAGTATTTTGTATATTACCATGTAAATTCTACAAGCAACATATTCCCCTGTTGTTATGTATTCAATGAATAAGTGGGCTTTTTAGACGTATTTAAGGTGTTTTTATATTGTTGGTATTCCATATTTAAGGTTCTATCATGACGGCTAGGAGTTAGCCTCGGATGGCATATTCTAGGTTGGCTCTCGCCTGAAAGGCCAGGATTTGGCCATGTAGTGGATTTGCCCATATAGTGGATATACCCATTTGAGAGAAGCCATTGTTAGAAGGTAGGATTTTGGGCTTCAAAGAAATGGTAGTAAAAATCAGTATTGTTTTGCTTTAAGCAAAGGATCTTAAAGAATTTATTCTTTACACTACTTTACAGACATGGAACTACTATATGCATTCTAGGTTCTACACAAATGCACCATAGTATATATATACGGTACTGCTATAACAGTGAAGACATTAACTGCAACAGGGAAAACATTAACTGCAAGGTTTATTCCGAGATTCATGCTGACCCAACTATTCCAACAGAGTCTTTAGGCCTTGTGGACCGCAAGAAAACGTACGAGTGAGCATATTTGAGCGAAAGAAGCTGAATGTTGGCCAAAGAACTGCTTGCCCAAAATAGGAATGCCAAGTTATATATGGCGGTTGCAGGAGGATGGGAGCTGATTCAGAGCTTCAGGATTTGCAATTCTATTATAGCAATTTTCCGTTTGCTCAAAAAATTGTGCACATTTCTTGTATCTCAATAGTCGAGTCAATCTTCAACCTCTATTTATTGCTATTTACTCTCTTCTTTGATGTGCTAAATAACCTCGGAAGAATTCCAGCTGGCCTAAAACAGCAAGTCTGCAATGAGTAGTTCTAATAGCAAAAAGAACAATGAACTAGTCTGCAAGTTCGTAATGAACTAGAAACAGATTCAACTGGTGTGTCTGGAAATTGTACCTAGCAAAAAGAGAAGACAAACAATGAACACAGTTGTAAAGGGCATTCATCTCTCCATTTCGTTTTTTGTATGACCTTGTTGATTGGTGTTAGTGTGTTTATACTTATGTAGTTGGTATTGTGTTTATTATACTCCATTTACCAACCAGCATATGATTCATATGTCAAAGCTCGGCTTCAGTGAAGGTGTTAACGAAACCACAATTTGCTCTAAATCTGTAACAAATAAAATCACAATAATATCTCTTCAATTCAGAGCAAAAGACACTCATCATGAAGATGCTCTGATATTCCTTAAGACACCCCTTAAATAAAGATTCCCTTAGGTCTCTTGAGATCTCGGGGGATGCACTCATGTATAAGGGGGGTATGCCATCTGCGTGCAAGGGGTAGAAAAAAAAACCCAGTATAATGATTTTTTAAAGCTAGTTTTGACCCCTTTCAAATAAAATTTACCTAGGCTAGTCCCAAAATAACCTAAAAAATTACCCCCTACCGACCATATATGTACAAAATTGGGTCCAAAAAACACCCTCCCGTGCATGCAGATGGTTTATACATAGAAAATAGTGAATTCCCCTTGCTTGAGATCCTTCAAGGTTCTATATTAAGGCCGTCGCAAACAATTCTCCTGGTCAATTCTCTTGTGTTTGGGGAAGTGAGTGGACACAGAGGAATGTTCCAAACTAGAGGAGTGGACCAAACTAGTAGGACTGTTCCATCCAAATTGTGTGAATTTGACTACATTAGCTTCAATAAATACTTGAGTTAAACAATCCCTTAAAGACACACGGTCTATACTGATGTCATTAGCTTGCTAGTATGGGACAGACTAAATGTTAGATTGCAACTAGTAATGATGCCCAGTGTTGGTGGGTATAATTTAAGGACCTGGAAACCTCGGGAACTTGTGGATTTGAGCTTCTAGGCCCTTGGATCATTTTGGGAACTTGTAAAGCATTTGCATAGAGTAACTTCTGGGCCCTTGGAACATTCTTGGATCATTTATTGCATTATTTAGTGTGACCTTATGGGCCGTTGGATCATTTATTGCGTTCTTAGACAGCTTGTTCATTGTCGGTCAAGGCAAAAATTATGGGCACCCTATATATTTTAAATTATTAACCATGGGCGATTTTAGTATCCTCACAATTTGTTTTAATTAATATGTGGGCAATTGTTTTTAAACGAGGAACAATATTTTATTTTTTTGTTTTCCCTTTTCCACAACTTCAAACACAAACATCAGCAATTGAAACTTGATGAATAAAATACAATTTATTTCCATGGTAGATGCCAAAAATTGGCATCACATGGAATCTCTCCCATGTTTTCCACACCAACCGTTTTTATGGTGTTGTTGTACTAGCTTAATTGTGGCTTTTGCATAAAGAAATATGGTACTTCCGCTTGTAGAAAAATGATTTGTACTACATAATTTTTGCCTCCAAATCCATGTGAGCTTGGAGAGATTGGTTCGTGCTACTAAATCTCTGCTTCCCAAGTGATTAGAGAAGTCGTTGCTAGGAAATTTCCACGATGACATCTTGCTAAGAAGGTCTAGTTCAGAAATACCTATGTCAATTAATTAATAAAGGAGGGTATCACCTCATAAATGTCAGTTATTTTGGGAAATTTATTTTTAACTTATTATGTTTAAAGATCATATATGGGCTAATCCCTCTTTAAAATACCCATAAAAGAACTTTTGCCAAGATAAAAACGAATTACATATGGACGATTGCGCCTCTAGAAAATGTAAAATTGATCATACTAATCTATCTAATCCTAATCCAAAAATTCAAAATAATGTATCCCATTTGCAATTAATCGTCCTTAATTTTTACCTTATTGTTGGTAGCTACCTTGTAAAGTACTTGGAATTTTCACTTAGAGCTACCTATTGAAATACTTCGTGTGTGCACAAATAAAACATGAAACCTACGGTCATAACTCTTGCCCATTAACTATGAAATATTGCAAAGGAGGAAAGATGGTTGTAATGGATTTTCGATATCCATGCAGAACATTAAAGAATTTATAATACAACAATTCCATGTCAAAACTTATATGCATGCAAGCTTTTCAAGCAACACACCACAACCACATCCCCTTGGACCACCCTTTTGTGGGGTTCAATTTTGTAACATCCATGCAAGTTGCTTTTCACTGGTTCATTTCTTTATATCCTTTGTCTTATGTTCCTCCATTTTCCTATTTCTATTCTATTGAAAATTGCAGGAGATTTACATGTTTTTTATAGTTAGGATCTTTTTCCACTATATGTATTAGGATATTACAATTGCTTTTGACGGTTCACAATTGAAAAAATTTAATTTTAACCTTTTATTATTTTATGAGGTCTAGGTCCATATGAATCATGTGTTCCTAGAGCTTGAGGGCTCCATCGTCATCCAGATGGGCTCGTGTTGTTTCTATGAAGCAACGTCTCCTTCCTGAAGTGCATTGCCTTCTACGGGATGCCCTTATCATTCATGCTGCCTTTTCACAAACCAAAACCAAGCCCAATGTTGCACAAGCACCCCAAAACTGGGATTACATGTTGTTTTTCCTTTTTTTTTTCTTTTTTTTTTTCTTTTTTTTCCGCCAAAAAACAACATCAAAAACCTACACGTAGTTAATGCTAGAATCTACACGTAGTTAATGGTAGAAAGGGTCAAAGGCCTCTATCAAGACATAAGAGTTTTTGCAAAAGCCTCTATGGTGGGAAACTTGCCCCTCCATCTCTAGGCGTTGACCCGAAACCTAGCATTTGGATCACCTTTATGGATTCTACTTGGCTAGAACCTCCAAGTTGCTTAAGGCAACAAATTTTGTGCAAAATTTGCAAGAAGGCATCCATTACATTAGGATCCCTAGATAAAAATGACGTGGTTGCACTCAGATCTGAATATCTCAACCTGTGCTGATCTTTTTCAAATGATTTTTTTTGTGGGAAACAGAGAAAAGATGCGCTGATATATGGGAAAAATTTTGGCTCAATTTGCATCTGGGATGATTAGAAAATGGGGTTCCAAGTTGGAAGAAAATTTGGCCAGTGCACTTCCCTGAGACAGAAAAAAGGTCTGCTCACTCAAATAATGATATCTCGAGTTTTACTAAGATTTTTTTGATGATTTTTGAAATAAATATCAGAACAAAGTTTTAGGCAGATGTGGGAAAAAATTTTGCCTAATTTGGAACTCGAATGATGGAGAAAGACTAGTTCAAAGTGGATCCAAAATTCTGTCAGCGAACTGTCAAAGAAAAATAGCAAGCAATTGCTTATTCTATGCACTATGTTAGTTTATTCTATGCTTGAAATGTTGTTTTAAAAAAGATCCCACATAGGCTTTAATATGCCACCCTGGCTGAAACATGCCATATAGACTCCAACATGCCACCTAGGATCAAATATACCACCCAAGGTGGCTCCAACATGCCACGTCGGTTCCAACATGCCAAGGTGGTTCAAACATACCACCTAGCCTCCAACATGTCAAGGTTGCTTAAACATGCCACGTGGGCTCCAACATACAAAGATGGCTCAAACATGCCACTTAGGCTGCAACGTTCCAAGTCAAATATTACTGGCCTAAAAATGCCATTTCTAATCAGAAATTTTCTAATCAGAAATTTTCTAATGGTTTACTTGATTTAATATATTACTTTTTATGGTTCAAATGGTGTGCCCCTAGGTTCCACCATGCACTTGGTTGGCTCCAACATGAGGTGAGCTTTAAGATCCCAAGGTAACTCAAACATCCAACGTTGACTCTTTGATTAAGTGCAATTAAGGAAGAACTCTACGTAAAGTCCAAAAAACTACTAGAAAGAAGTTAATTGCAAAACATCAGCCACTTACCCTTAGCCAAATTCCCTGAAACTTTTATTAGATGTTGCTCTTGACGTGGCAGATCAACTGAAAAAAGTTCAGTTACATAGCTTACATATGCAATACTTATGAATTTTCAACCAAAAAAGCATAAAAGTCACAGTAAATAGACAGAGCGTCGGATCTTCGTGAAAATTTAATCAAGGGTGCCATTTTTGCAGCGGATGCCATGATAAATCTTTGAGATAGAAAAGATGCATGTATGTGCTGCAAACCTCCGGTGCAAGTAGACCAAGAACACATGGGCTGCAAGATATAAGAAATCTTTGAGATTTCTTGTATGCATGGATGCTAATGTGGCAAACACATATGCAAAAAATCAAAGAAAAATGCCAAAAGATGCATTACTTATGATTTTTTGAAGATAAATGATTATAACTAATTATCTATGTATCAGAACATTATGAAAACTTAATCATGAATGCAACACGAGGGAGCAAACCTATGGAAAATATTCCAGAAGATAATAACAGAGATAAGCATACATAACAAGTCAAAGCTAGAAGAGGCTCTAATATGCTATGCGGGCTCCAACATGCCAATGTGGCACCAACATGCCGCCTAGGCTCCAACATGCTCAACATGCCACCTAGGCTCCAACATGCCACGCGGCCTCCAATATGCTACCTAGGCTCCAACATGCCAAGGTGGCTCGAACATGCCAAGGTGGCCCGAACTTGCCACGTGGGTTCCAACATGCCACCTAGGCCCCAGCATGCCAAGGTGGCTCAAACATGATGTGGGCTCCAACATGCCACATAGGCTCCAACATGCCACCTAGGCTCCTGCATGCCAAGGTGGCTTAAACATGCCACGTGGGCTCCAACATGCCACCTAGTCTCCAACATGTTAAATTGGCTCAAACATGCCATCTAGGCTCCAAAATGCCACGCGGGCTCCAACATGCCAAGGTGGCTCAAACATGCCAAGGTAGCTCAAACATGCCACGTGGCTTCCAACATGCCACTTAGGCCCCAGCATGCCAAGGTGGCTCAAACATGCCATGTGGGCTCCAACATGCCACATAGGCTGCAACATGCCAAGGTGCAAAATGGAAATAACACTTTGCTATGTCGTTCGAAACGTCGAAATTACCTTAGGGGTCAAGTTACACAGTCAGATTCTCAAAGGAAAGGAATACAAACGCCTCACCAACCAGAATTCCTAGATACCACCTAGGCCAATTGACTACAAGTGTGTTGGATTTCAGCCCCTTTGTCGATATTTGGCCAAGACACAATCTTCTGCCCACGAAACTTGATCCCTAGGACTATGTCGACGTTCTGAGTCCATTGACTGTGTCCTAGTCTCGTTCGACTTGGGGAGGCAGCTAATTCTTTAAGTTCTTGAAGTTCACTCTATTCTATCCCTTGCCAAACTCCTCTCCCAAAAATTCTAGAGGCTGTCATATATCTTGCACAAAATCCTAGTCGCCATGTCCACATCACCAATATCTTGCCATGTTATCTAAAATTTGCCAACATCACCCATTGAAAAAACTAAAGATGTACATGTAGCATATGTAGCATATGGTTCTAGCTCTAACTTTTGAAAGTTCCATTTGTTTCATCCTTGCCGAATTCCTATACAAAAACCCTAAAAAATTGTCCTATTTCTTAATTTATCCATTTCTTGCAGAAATGTCTAGTCGTCAAGTCCGCACCACTCATATCTTACCGCGTCACCCAAAAATTGCCACATCACCCATGGAATACAAAAGTTGTATATCTCTTCATTTTTTGCCTAGTCAAAGGTTGGTATTGCTTACTCTTGGCATGACATGTCACTGTTTGATGTGCCACATTATCATATTCAATGCCAACATGGGCAAATCACATGATACTTGCTAATCGATATCTCAGATCTGACTGTAAAGTAGTAAACCCTTGTCGAGTGATGCATCCCTATAAAGTTTTCAACCTATCAAGTGCTAGAAACTTAGAACATATAGGTCCATCAATGTTCGACGCACATTGAAGCTATTAGGAGCAACATGCAAATCCTCATGGTGAAAACAATCAATATGTCCTTGAAATTAGTTATAGATGAGAACACAGTTATAAAACAGTTTCGAGTGTAACATCCTTCAAATCTTGCTTGTTTCGGATTTTTTAGTTTTTGCATTTCTGCGCTTGCTACAGACTATTTTACGAATTTCGTTGTCTTCAGACATGTCTGTATTCAACAAAGCTCTTCGCCTCATGGAAGAGTCTCATGTATTTTATTGTGCATATATTTGACAACTCAATGGTTTGATAACTCAAACAGTTAACAAAAAATACAAAAAAAATCACTTATAGATATATAAGGTGTATATATTAGTTTAACAAGTCTGGAAAAAAAAATTATAGTATTTTTTTTGTTGAAGGACGACGGTTTTATTATCATGAATAAAATCAAGATACATGCCGGGGTCTGTGACATGGGACTCAAAACCCAGAGGATGACGTAGTCCACTAAGCCTTCTTTTCCTTCCAGCTAGTTATGGCCTGCTTTAGGCCAATTATGGTTCAGGCCGGCTATGGCCACCTTTGGGATGGTTTGCGTTGAGCCTACCTTGTTCTTCTATGGCGATGGTCTCCACTGAGCCTACTTATGGCGATCTCAGCTATGGAATGGTCTGTGCTGAGCCTACCATGTTATGCTCTTCTCTACCCTGCTCAGGCTCGAGAAGGATGGATTGTCCATTGACGGTGCGAGTCGGATGTGGATCGGCACATACCACGATTCAAGCCATCCCCACCATCCTTCACAGAAAATCAAGGAAGTTTAGGAAGTTGTAGTCATGTTACGTATCTAGAGCATCGGTTGTTGGAGACCCCATGCCAGATATTTATATTTGTTTTGCCAAGGAAGATCATTCGCAGGATTATTTCCGTCTCCCTACCCATTTGCAAACGCTGGATGAGGTCCACAAGAATGTACCGGATACCAAATGCGAGCTAGGTAAGTTCGTCTTGAGTATTGGGCGGTCGCCCAATTTCGTTTACTTCTTTCTCTTGTTAAATTCGGCGGACGCCCAATTTAGAGTTCTTGTAGTCTTGAAATTGGGCGGTCGCCGAATTTGAAGTCATCTTCCATATTTTAACATGTCTCTTTCTTTCACAGCTTGCTGGTTTTACAGACCCTGGGGTGAGAAGAACCCTGGCAATACATAGACGGGATCTCTCCTCCCGACACAACTGGATTCTAGGACGTGCACATACCTTATTAGGAAGCTGATGATGGAAGGATGTGGCGTCCTGGATTTCTTCTCAGAGGGGGCTTTTAGCAGAGCAGCTATATGTGAGGGGTACCATGTGTACGCATTCGAATTATATGATGATAAGTTCCAGGCCAAGCTGCCGGACTTCTTCGAGCAGCTCGAAAAGCTGCTAGACCCAAAAATAGAAGTTGAGCGCAGGGTTTCGGTGATCCCGGAGGTGTTTTTACCGGCCTCCGGAATCGCCTCCCTTTTTCGACGGAATGCGTTCGGGGACCCCCCGTTATTCCGTACTGACACATGTCAGGCGGCCTGCACAAATCTCGGCCGTCCTTCATTTCGCCACATCCTGACCGTCCGCGGTCTCCCGTCCTCCGGTATCACTGCTAAAATTTGACGGGCGATTACGGGGTCCGGGATCACCAGCCCGGCGATCTCGGAGAGCATTATCAACATGCCCCCGGCTGATAACGGGGACGTTATCAGCCCCTGGAGTTGCCGATCTCCGGGATTGCCCCGGCCTGGGTTCGCCGGGGATACCGACAGCCGGAATCGCCACCGCGAATGGGCGATATCGGGAGCCCGTTATCGGCCAGGCGATCCCGGAGAGCGTTATCACCATGCCCCCGGCCGATAACGGGGAAGTTATCAGCCCCTCTCAGTTTCTGGACTCCGGGATCACCACGGCCTGGGATCCCCTCGGACTGGCTGATAGTGGAGCCGATATCGGCCAACCCAACGTTCCCGCCCTCCGGGATTACCAAGAAATCTGGCTCGCCCGTGCGCTTGTTGAAAATCTCGGCCGTCCGCGG
>JAANSK020293079.1:0-10377 GCA_011763485.2 Isoetes engelmannii
CGTCGCATGTCCAATTGGATGCTGCCTTGTGGCGCGACGTTAAAATATTTATCTTATCTTATCTTATCTTATCTTATTAATGGCAATGTGAATAAACTTTAGTTTGAAACAACATTCCACTTTAAGTGCAAAACAATATCTTAAACATAAGTAGACATTTCAACATGAAGCTCCATAGGGCGATTATCACGGCTACAGGAACTGATATTGTACAGCGCAATGGATTGAGATTGAGATTGAAGATATCGATACATAGAGAAAACAAAGTGTTGAAACCATTTCAATGTAAAACAATGTTACCACGCATGGTTCCATTGATGTGAGTGCGCATATGGTATGATGATATGTGATATGCAACAGAGTTTATGTGACACGCAACTGAATAGATAAGCCACCAGGGGATAGACAGGATGAGTTATACATGACGAAAGAACAAAGTAGGCCTGAACAATGATGGATAGGATGAAGTATACATGACGAATAAGTTGGAAATTTACATAGGATGAGGTATACATGACGAAAGAACAAAGTAGGCCTAAACAATGATAAGATAAATAGAAAATATTTTAACGTCCACGAAAACCCAACTGGGTTAGGGGACCCAGTTGGGTAGGATGAAGTAGACATGATGAATAAGTTGGAAATTTACAACTAGGGTAATAATTTTACACCCGAACAAACTCTCTGAAGGCATCCATGGCATACTTGGGAAGGCCAAGGAGGAGATGATGGCATTGGTTACCTTTAGTTCTAGAGCCATCAGTGAGAATGAAGGAACCAAGTTCTTTAACAGTAGGGGGTAGTTTGAGGGGGCCAGCATAGATAGGGCAACCCCAACCAAAGTCGCTAGCTTCTTGAAGTCCAAGCCAAGTCCATTGGAAGACGTTGAAAGTGGTGACGTCATACGTTGGAATGGAGTGAGTAATTTCGAAATGATCAATGGCAGACCTTATGTATCCTTCAGTTACGCTCATCTTGGCTCTTTGAATCAATCTGACAGCATAAGATAGCGGTTTTTTGATCAATAAATCTGCCCTGCTTATCACAGCAGGATATAATACTATATTTCCAACATAATCCTCTGCCTTCACCTCCTCGTTTCGAATCTGAGATCTGCCACTGTTTGAAAACAGAAATTTCACCATCTGAGCGTTTTTTACACCCATTGCCTTTGTCCTTGCCCTCCATACATGAGCAGTCAGAGCTTCAAAGCTTGTGCATTTGTGAAACAGACTCTCTCCACCATCTTGCATTGCAATTTGCCTCAGTTTTTCTAGCTCTTGCACTCCAAAGGAAAAAATCCCATACTCAAACTCCCCTTGCTTCAGCCTTACTTCTAGGTTTGAAATATCAGGCAGTGGAAAACACTCTAAGTGTGCATATTCTGGTTTTGGTGGAGATCTAGGAGCAAGCCATGTCTTGTCAAAGATTGGAGTTGGAACAAATTTTGGCACTCCTCTTGCTATCTTTGTCCAGCATTCTAGCAATTTCCCCGAAGCCGCGCCGTCGAATACTAAATGATTCATGTACATCCCCATGGTGAATCCCCCTGTTCTGAACTCAGTTACCTGCATAGTGCACAGCATTTTAGAAAGCATTATAGAAAGTGTGTCATTTTCATACTGCTTTACCTAGTGGACATGCCATGAATTATATTCTCTAGTCATTAACCTTCTAGCATTAACAAAAAGGTTATTCTCTAGTGATTCTGTTATTCTAAAATCACAAATATAGACAAGCAATAAGACAGCCTAATGATCAACCTTAAAAACCAAGCAAAACCCCACTTTTGTACACTAGCAGGTGTCTCCAAAAGCAGACAGAAAGAAAAAGACAGAATGGATGCATACTTGAACAAACATGATTGGAGCTTCAACAGTGCCAAATTGTTCTGCTCCAGGAAAGGATTTGATATCAGGAACTAGTTCAGTCCAGGAAGGACCTAAACATTCAGACCATTCACCAATTTCACTGATATCATGATCAGCATATGCTTCAACAAAAACACAGCCCTGTTCAAGGCAGTGAATTTCAAGTCTACCATTTTCAGGGTTCTGCCTGACTCGTCCAGCAGCAGGGTAATAAAAAACGAGAAGCTCTGCTAAAGAATCCCTGATAACGGTAGCAGGGTGTTTGGTGTTTTGGCCATGGCCATAAGAAGAACGAGATGCCTGATAAACGTACAGGGTTGGTGTCATATCAGGGACATAGTAGTCGAGATTAGAAAGGGGGATGATTTGATGCTCTGTTGGACGAGCTGGAACTACGAGTGATTCATGTTGAGGGGTGATGCTGAGCTTGAAGAGCTCGATTGGAGTGGAAGAAGGCATTGCTCTGTGTCAGGGCGTCCAAGCTCTGGCTATGGAAGCTCTGGCTGTGCAAATTCTGGCTATGGAAGCTAAGGAAATGCGACAGTGGAGGCAGAAAAAGGAGCTACGTTTGAAGGCCCAAAAAAGTTGATTATATAGAAGCAGAAGAAGCGTTTTTAACGTCATGCCCTAAGTCAAGTTTGCACTAGAGTAAGTCTCTAGTGCAAACTTGACCCCCTTTGCTTTCCGCCGCGGCTTGGCCCTTTTACGCGTTCACATTGCGCATGTATTATTGTAATAAACAACAAATATTAGGAATAGGATCCATTACCTTCCACCACCATTCCCTAAGACTCCAGGTCGTATGAGTTTCTAGACCGCTTGACACTTACACCACCTCCTGTCCCACTTTGAGATGTGGGAATCTCTGCTTTTTTTTGTACTTTTTGCACCTTCTAGTATTCAATATTGACTCCTAACTACTCGTCTCATCTAACTCCAATTTCATCCAATTTCCCTTTCATCCAGCTTCACTTTCACTTTAAGAGTGAGTACTAAAAGAAGGAATGCAATATAAGAAACCACAAATGTCTTACTTGCTAAAGAAGCTCACATTTTGAAAGGCTATCTTAGAACCTTTCCAAGGCTCAATTTTTCTCTGAAATGCTACATCATCCAGGCACTACATTAAGTAAATGCATCCAAGCAATTTTAAAAGAAGCCTATCAAAATGTCGGCATTGCACGAACTATGAAGATTCTACCCTCTTTCACTAGATGTCTATATCTTTCTTGTGTCGATATAAATCTCCCAAGGGATGTTTACATCATTGAGCCGTATCAAATATGTGAGTAAAATGAACTAAGTCATAATATATAGTTTTGGGATGATTTGACATTTATTGTCAACTCCAAGAAAGAACTAAGTCTTATGCATTTTTTCAGTAAACTTGACATCTGTTGTGTCCACTTTGAGATGTGGGAATCTCCTATTTTTGGTAATTCAACACTTCTAGTATGTAACATTAAACCTACCCTTTTTTTTTCTTTTTTTTAAGGATGTTAGACTCTATTAATAACACTCAAGGACAATAGATGAAGCAATGTAGAGACATGAATAAAAAACCCAGTGCACAAACCGATCTAGCTGAGCAGAGCCACCCGTCTTAGCATGGCCACAGAATACAGATCCAACTACTTTCTTCTCAAAAGAGAAGAATAATACGCATGTCTACAATATATAAAACTAACCAGGTCGATGTTCCACATCTATAGAATCACTAATAGCAACTGCATCTGTCCTCTGATATCTTAATGCCAATGGATAAAGTGGAGGGATATCCACTGTAACAATAGCAGTAGATACTGGATATACAGAATGAATTGGAGCAGTTGAGGAACAGGACAATTCTTGCAACGTGCAGCCTTCCTCATGCGTGGAGAAGACCATCCTTCTTCGAATAGTTCCTATTTGTGGGCAATGTCTTGAAGGCGAGAACATTGTTCCTCACTAAGAGGATCTGGTGATATAAGCTGAGGGGAAGCTGAAGTAGAAGGAGGTGGTGATAGAGAAACAACTTGAGAAGAAGACTCAATTGCTCAATATTTGGTGCAGAAGTAGATGGGGATATGATGATACAACAGGACATGCAACTGAAGATGGTGTATGACATGGAGTAAAAGCACAAAAGTCTACCCAAATCTATGAATAGCAAGAGATCCAATATTGGAAAACATCTTGGAAAGCTTGGAAAAGATTGAGGAATAGAAACACTAGCAGGAAGAGACATGCAAACTCGAGGACCATTAACAATAGAATGGGCAAGATGCATACTCAACCCATTAGCAATAGCTATCACAAAATTAGAAATTTGCAACTATATATTGATCTTCTTTGGCTAGTGAGCTTCAAAGTATCCAAGTTTCTCTTGGCTTATTGCTACAAGTATAGCCATCACTTCATGAGATGCTAAGGATCTATACAGGAGGTGATCTTCGAGGAGAAATGACCACCTGCAGTTGTCCTTGAAAGGTAAGTAATGGTTATAGCTTCAGCTTCGCATCTGATGACCAGCTTGAACTTAATAGTAGTAGTTTCAGATTATGCTAGGGTTAGTGGATATTTCTAAGCATGATTGTTTAGTTCTGAGAAGTTCTATTATGAAGAAATGTAATACCAGGGCTTTTGTATTGCTTGCTTAGAGTTTTTATCTAAGAGCCATGTGACAATTATAATCTTTTTGTCCACCTAATGTGCTTGGTAGCAATCTTGGAGCGCTCTTGCTGTCAATCAGTCCCTCTCCTAGCTAGGGAAAGGTAATGTTCTATTACCTGGTTCAATGTTGTACAGATAGCAACTGGTAGTTGTGTCCTAAGCATGCATTTAAGGTGTCTAGAGGGAGCTAGCAGACCACTCATTTGGGGCAGGCTTAGGAGATGTCCATTGTCATGGGAAGACATAGCCTCTTGTAGTGAGAATCAGTCCAGGTCTATTTAACGGTGGGATGGAACTAACTCTCTCGGCCTCTTCAAGTGGTCTGCATCTTCGGGTAGGAGCGTCAAATGGTTACAATTCTAGAGGAACTATTTTGTTCTTTACTTTTGCTTTGATCTAGAGGAGATTCTATGGTAGAACCTTACCTTCGCAAGTTTTGGGCAATTCATTCTATCTGGTCCAAGAGGGGCCTTTGACACCCAATTTGAAAGAATGAGTGAGGTGTCTCAAATATATAGGTGGAAAGATTCAAGGGCTGCTTCTCTAGTATCCTTTATGTCGAAGAAGAAGTAAAGTTTTGTCTTCAAGTACCTCTATTTTTGGAAAAGCATTGGGTGTGCTGTAGTATTAGGGCCAACAGAAGTAGAGCTACATTTTCTCAAGTACTATGTTTGTTTTACCTCACTCACCCTTCCTTGTAAATTTGTAACGAATATGAAGACGACACATTTCTCTTTATATAGAGGCAGAGGAACATAACCTATCATGTGCATGAAAACTATTGGCTACATTTTCAATAGCTTTAAGATGCCTCATTAATTGGAAAACAAATTCTCAGTGTAGTGGCATCTGAAGAACCTACATCCTCCATGCTTAGAAATTCTACCATGGAAAATATTCCTTGAAGATCAACACCCAAGCTTGTTAGGTATTCCATGGGCATCAACATTGCTAATACACAAATGTGGAACGAAATAACTAGGCCTACAAAAACATTTGAATTGGTCGAAGGTAGCAAAACTATCCCTTGGCAAACACATGCTAAGTAACACTTACATATATATATCATCAATTCCTCTTGCTCCAAGGGAGAAGGTGCATGAATTAGAAGGGTTGATTCACAACTTCGTTATTTGGGGGGAATGAATAAGGCACAGTGATTAAAATTGCTTGGTGCAAGTGCAAGAGTGACAAAACCGATGGGGAAATATGTATGTTTGGCATATTATTGCAAAGCAAAGAATTAATAGCCAAATTCATTTGGAGGATCCTGGAAAAGAAGGTGAACTCTTCAGGTATGCATCTTATCTACCAGGCTTTATCATATTCATGCAAGCATAGTAAGCCCTCAATTAAGATATCACTCCCATGGTCACTCTTCTTATTCACACTTGACACCAACAACTTTGAAGCAGATACCTCTCCCCCATGGTGGATACCCATCATGATGCACAATAAACAAGGCCATTTAGGCACCGTGCCTGATGCCAGAATTGTAAAGGGATGGCAAAGCTATGGAATTAATTTTTGTGCTTAATCGTACAAGGGAAAACATCTAGCCGGCAGAGCAGAATTTAAGGTCCGCTTTGGTTTAAAAGAGGCTGATAAATCAATATGGGAATGTGTGGCTACGACACATCCAAACACCCTAAATAGAGGTCATAACACATGGGTTCTGTACCCCTATGTGAGGAACAACTTAAAAAACATCTAGAAAAATTGCATGGCCAAAATATTCCCACCCACGTATCAATGCCATTCTTTGGCAAGTGATCCACAGGGTTCCTAGGATCAATCAACTGCTCTCAAACTGGGATAATGAGGTCAGTCCACTCTAACCTATGTATGAAGCTAAAGAGGAGTCCATATAGCATTGCTTGGTGGAATGCGAAATGTTGGAGTAGTATGGGCATGGAGTCTGGATAGTTTCAAATACTTCTTGGGAACCAAGGAATTGGTGCTGGGAATTCTTCTTCTGAACCCCATAAAAAGAAATGCCTTCCATATAGCTAGGGCCTGGACAATTTGGTCAATATGGAAAAGAAGAAATGCCCTAGTCTTTGCTGAGGATCACGAGGAATGCGTATCACCAATCTATCTACTTCATATGGTACTTGAAAGAGTAAAGAAATTTCAGCCTAGCGTTTGAGAGCGAAGAAGTTGTAAAGGTAAAAAGATGAGGTACCCATCTAAATCTATTGTAGGCTGGTAAAACGATGGAGCTATGTGGTTACCCATACTGGTGCACCCATGCCATGTCGCTTTGTATCTTTTCCTCAAAGTAAATGTTTATTTCTTATCCCTCAAACCAAAAAAATAAATAAAAAACAAATGAAAGTTTTTTAAAGGCTTATAAATTCTAGTTGGTAGTTGTGTGCCTTGGCTTTAGGCATATTCTCAAGGAAAGAGTTCAAAACCTATGACGTTTTTTCAAATCGATGTCTTGAAAAAGACTAACTGAAAGATTTTTTAGTCTTATGATGACGTTATTTATGACGTGTATTTGACGACATCGTTTGATCTTGGAAAAACATTGTGCTATTTTATCGGCCATCATTAATGTGTATTCTATAGTACGAAAAATTCCCTTGTAAAATTTCTTGGGCAAACGTTGAAAAAACATTGTACTGGCATATATCTTTTATCATGTTTTGTTTTTTATGGGCATGATGATTATTGGCGTTTCTAGTTTCTATTGACGTTGCATTCTAAAAGTGGACAATTCCATTGTCAAATTTCTTGGGCAAACGTTGTGATCTAATTTGTAGGGCTCTTTTCTAAAGTTATAGGAAGTTGTGAGGATAGTAGTAGGTGAATAAAATATGCATAATGTGGACGTGTGAGAGGGACAAGGTGATGCAAAGGGTAGAGGAGAATGGTCAAGGTCTACTCATTCTACTTAACCTATGGATTCCCTTCAAATGTAATTATTTTATATCTCCAACTTCAAGCATCATGTGCTATGATTTAGATCAACTTAAGCTGGGTAGGAAATCCAATAGCAATATCTAAATAAAAGGCCTATGTTGGTCCACGAAGGCATATACACCAACTTTAATTTGTTTGTCTGTCCATTCTCTCTGTCTATTTCAACAAGAGTTTATATGCAGCATTGGTAATAGGCACTAATGCGGACTAAAATCTAATTGACTTGATTTCTATCGTCCAAAAAGACCAAATCATCTATGAGACCGAATACAAGAAATACAAATTTACATTGATGCACTTTTCGATCATGTATTGCACCTGCCACATTCATTAGGACATCTATAGAATCTGCATCTATAGTTTCTGTTTTGTTATGGGAGCAGAAACTTTTTTTGAGCACAATAATATAAAAAAGCCAAAACATAAATTTAAAATTTCTTTCTTTCCTGTACATTGGCTATGCAAGACGTAGTTCTGCTGTCTATGGCGACCCTTTTCGGCAATATAGACCAAATCTCCAATACCCTGGCTATGCCTCAGATTGCAAGCTTCCATGCCATTGAAACCATGTATTTGGCTGAACAGATTTGGTCTACATATGAACAGATGTATGTGGGTAAATTTGGCCGGAACAGAGCCTCTGTTCATAGGAGGGGCAGGTTTGTAGAGCATGGTGCTCGTCTTCAATGACCCCCTAGCTGCAGCACTGGCAGATCCTGTCCTCACGTCCTTCCCTTGCCCATCGCCCTATTTCAATACGAGGACGATGCCCACCTATGCGGATGGAGGCTATCAGCCTGCGATTTTTCATAGACAATATGTTGCGCAGGTACTTGTGTGGGCCTCGTGCGAGCATAGAATTGACTTACTGCCTGTAGTGTGCCAGCTTGACCTGTGTCAAAGCCTCGACGTTTAAGAGCTTGTCAAGGAAACAAACATCCAAGTATGTTTTCTACTCCGCTTGCTCCTTCTTTGTGCGGACCCGTCCGCACCTGTGTACCTGGACATGCCACTAGGAGAGCCACTGGGCTTGTTTGTCCCTCCAGCAGGCTTTAAGGCGTTGGGGGCACATCGCGACTGCTAACCACTTTAGGTAGTCGGTCATCCTCCTGCGAACTACCTTCTGAAAGTACAGGAGGTGGGGGCACATGGCTGCACCCTGAAGTGGTGGGAAGCCTGTTTCTTGTAGCCGTATCTGATATGGCATTGTGGACTTCACCCCAAATGTGCATGCCAAGAAAGCTTTCTGTACCCGTTCAAGGTCACAACATGTGGTGGCGAATATGACCAGACCCCAAATTTCCAGCCCATATAAGAGAACTGGCTCAACCAAAACCTTGAGCAGGCGTGACTGATGATCCCAGGCATTCTGCTCTGCCTGGTGACTACTGTACTGCATGGAGTGTAAGGCTCTCTGGCCTGCAGCAACCCGTAGTCGGATGCAGCTATCCCAGCGCGTGGTAGTGGAGAACTCTGTTCCCAAGTACTTGTAGGTGGGAGTAACTTCTACGGGTTGCCCTTGATATGTGAGTGAGGGTGGACTTGGGTGACTGGAGGATGATACCAGCAGGACCTTAGTCTTAGTAAGTTGACTCACATGCTTATGTACTGGCAGGGGAAACAACATCCAGATGGCGCTGCATGTCTTCTGGGGTGTGCGCCAGGAGGTCAACATCATTAGCGAAAATCAGCTGTCTGATAATGTGATTTACCAGCGGGGGACCCATTCCCCCGTGTACAGCCGCACTGTTCCAACTGGTCAATGTAGAGGTCAAAAAGTGTAGGCAAGTGGGGGCAAATCTGACGCACTCCAATAATGTTGTCCGCCGGCTAGTCCAACGGTACCAGACGTCCAGAGCATGTCTCATACAACTTGTATACTGCATTCTGCAGGTCTATAGGCGTACTGAGCTGTTGTAATCTACTCCACAAGACACCGTGTCAAAAGCTTTGGCGAATTCAATGAAACAGCAGTCGAGGTCTTGTTGGCGGTTCCTGCTGTCCTCAATGATGGCTCTCAAGGTGAAAGATGACCAATGGTGGCATGGCCAGGATGTAAGTTTGCCTGGGTGAGAGCACAAACCTCTGAGTTCTCCACCTATATGGTTATCCGCTGCTCGATAATGGTAGCTAGAAGTTTCGCGAAGAGAGAGTTCACCATTATGGTGCAGTAATTGGCTGGGCAGTTCGGGTCTCCAGCCTTGTAGATGGGGACAACCCTGCTGCAAGTCCACTACGGGGGGAGTCCTTCCTGTAGTGCTCTATTCAACATTGCTGTCAGCACAGGTACCATTGACGGGCTGGCCCATTTGAGGAGTTCCACATGCATACCATCTAAATCTGCTGCCTTCTCATTAGCCAGGCAATGGAGGCCCATGATTACATCGTCCACTATTATGATGAGGGGCAACCCCGCCTGTGAGGGCACTGGCGCCTGCCTGCTCAGAGGATTATAGATTGTTGTAGGTACTGGACCCATTGCTCTATAGTAATGTCTCCTACAGGATGTCGTGCCTTCCTCAACACCTCTTTCCAAAATCTACGGGAGTGACGCTCCAAGAGGCAAAACATTTGGTGTTAGCACTCCATAATATACGCAGCCTTTTAGCTCTTGAGAAATCTGCGGCACTGAGCCGCCTAGGGGCGCCCGATGGGATCAGTGACCCGACAGAGTTGGCATTTCAATTCGTGGCATTCCTCATCAAACCAGCAATTACGAGGTGTTGCCCCTTGAAGTGGCAACATGAAGAAAATCAAGATTTCAAAATGAAAGCTAAGTGTTTGAAGGGCTATCTAGGAGAAGTACAATGGTGAAAGAGAATCTGGGTCAGGTGAGTTTCCCTACCAATTCCCCCAGCCTAAGTATGCCTCCCATGAATTTTTCAAAATTTTCTGAGCCATTTTGCTAAATTTCCTCTATTTTTCC
>JAANSK020293090.1:0-10377 GCA_011763485.2 Isoetes engelmannii
GACCTAGCCTGCATCGAAAACCCCAAATGAAAATGCGATTTTAGCTGCAAGCCGTTTCCTGTAATTTAAGGTGCAGAGATCTTTTACTTACAGGGATCGGAAATAAACCAAACCCCTTCAAATAAACTTGAAGCACCTGGATATGTTTAACAAATATGGAGCAAAATCTCCCATCACACATATTACTCCAGCTTAACAGGTTTCTTTCTACAACTTTGATAAGCACTCAACAATAACAAAAACGCCACTTCAGGGGCCAATTACTCCATCAAAATCCATAGCTCGCCGGAACTAGAGCAGCACCCTGTAGACTGGATCAACGAAGAAATGTTGTAGCAAAAATCTGGCGCTTATCGAAGCCCTGACGTTGCAACACTCTCTAAAATTTAAACCTCATTTACATAAACATGGAAGGCGGAAGAGAATACCGCCCCATGATCTGCGCTGCCAGCATCTAAAGAAACGCTTCCTATCTGTAAAAATTTAACTCTGTATTCTAAAACAAAAATTGTCATGGGAAATGGAAAAATCGGCGTTACATCCTGCCGAAAAAAAGGGTACACCGGCATCAGCCAATACCCCAAACACAATTTAAATAAGTAGATATTCCAATTATTTCATGCAATATCATATGCAATGAACATAAAAACTAGCAAGTCTTATCAAAGATTTTTACCCTGGTTGTGACTTTTGGACCCCGTCTTTCGTTGTGGCAGATGTCTCTTATGTCATTGGAGTAATCGGATTGTTCTTCTTATGAAAAAAGCAAAATCCTGGAAAATTACGCATGCTTTGCCTGAGCGCCTGAAAGGGCAGGAACAATTGGCAGTTTAATATAGATGATCCCCAAACAGAACCACATCAAAAGAGTAGAATTTTTCTTATACGCTACATTCTGAAAAAATATTTAGGATCCAAGCACCTAAAGCTGCCCTTTAGGTAATTATAGTCATGCCAGGGACATTTGGCAGAAAAACTAGGTACTTTGTATTACATGTTAAATAAAAGATAAGATAAGATAAGATAAGAAACAAATAAAAATGGGAAGGAGTGAACGCGGATTTGCAGACACCAAAAAGCAAAAGGGGTTTCTTTTTGTAGATCGAAACTCAGAATTTTGTGAATCGGATATAAGCATGTGAAAATAGCAGATAGGAGGAGGGATTTGAGTTGTGATTCAAAGTCACGATTCTGTGAATCTGGGATGTAGGCCCTTTTGCTGGACATCTAGTGGTTCAAAGAACGTGGAGTATCCGCCTGGCAATTTGGAGAAAGGTTCAAGAACGACTGTTTGTAGCAAGATTTTGTGCCAATACAGTTCGGATTGAATAACACAGTTTTGCAACGCAGGAATTGTGATTGTGGGAGAACCATATTTTTATTGGTGTAGATATCCGGTAGAACATATTTGAAGGGAACGCCATAGCCGGATTTAGATCCGGAAGAGCAAGTTAACTTTCCCCTCAAGCAGGTTATGGCAAATAACAGTGAGGCCGGGAGGCCAAGCTTGGTTATGTTGCCACCAAATAAATAAACCTTTGTTTCAGTGGCCTCGGGACCCATGGCTGAGGTTCTCTTAGTTTTATGTCATATGTCCGATTGGGCGCTACTTTTGTGGCGTCGCGTGACATTAAAAATCTTTATTTTTTCTTATATCTTCTTATCAGGATTGATTCTGACTTATGAAAAGCCCACGGGAATTTCGGGAAACCATCCTAAGAACCTCTCTAGGCCTGCTATCTTACATATTGGGCAGCGATGATAACCGTCCGATTGTGAATAGCATGCACGTGGCATGACCTTAGAGATGGAGCAACGGATGATGCCATGTAGACGTTCAGGACCTCATGCCGAAGCTGGCTGATAAGGGGATCTGCAATCCGCCAACTGCGGAGTAGACTTATGACGATCATGGCTGCGCCATTCCAGTTTCTAGTTTTAGGGTTAGGTTTTATCTGCTCCGTTCCGATCTATGCAACCGAGGTTGCCGATGCAAAGACATGCCAATCTTTGGGTTTTACGGGTCTCGCCATTTGCTCTGACTGCGATGTCTTAGCTGACATTGTCAAGGATGAAGGTTTTTTTCTCCTCTTCCTGTTTCCATTTCCCTATTCGCCAGTAGGAACACATTTGAGAAGTAATACGTTTGGTTTGTAGCTCCTGCACACATAATTCTGTAGTTGTAGATCAGGATAGCTGGTAGAATAATATTTTTCTTATTAAATGCATGTATTAAGTGGGAAGATTGAAAAATGCAGAGCTTGAGTCGGACTGCAGGAAATGCTGTGCTCAAGAGTCGGAAGAGTTTACTAGTAAGGTATACTATGAAAATATAGCTGGCTTCCTTCTACTCTTATAACTAGATCAGCTAAACCATGTGATTTTCGTTTCTCTCAGGTAACATATGGCGGAGCATCACTGGAGGTGTGCATGAGGAAATTAATATTTTATCCTTATGTGCAAACATTCATCGAGGAAAAGATATCTAAATTTCCAGCAGTTACTGTTCAATATCGGTTTGGTTCGTCTCCCAAGCTAATTATGAAGGACACTCAAGGCAACATCAAAGAAACCATCAGGTTGTATCCCAAACCTTGAACTTACTCTTGCTGGCATGCCTAACAATTAAATCAATCCTGCACTAATTGAAGGATGGGATGTATTGAGCTACTGTGTCGAGTAAATATATGATAAACTGCAAAAGATAATCTTGAAACAAATCATTTTAGAGAATGTGCGCTTGAGGGTTGCCAGATTTAATTTCTGTGAGAACTTATAAGCACTTTATTGTGTAACTGAGCAAGTTCTATGTGTGCTCTGCAGAATTGACAATTGGAAGACAGAACACATTGAGCAATTTTTAACTGAGAAGGTAAAACAGCATTCTCCATCCTAGTGAAGCACACTAGTTTACATTTTTCAATTTGAATACCTGAAATAGTCTGGAAGGATTGAATCATTACTTCTGTACCATAAGTCTGTTCTCTAAGAGGTTGTAGTTTTTCATCTTGAATCAAATTGCAAGGTTTGTTTTGGATATCTGATGCCCAAAAAGGTGCTGGATTTTCTACCCTTCTCTTTTTTCTCCCCAACTTTTTGGTTGACATAAGGTATTTGTATTAGTCATAAAAGAAAGATCACATAAATGATTTGCCTCAATAAAAAAATTACTTACATCTAATAATTTGAAGAACTTTAACGAGTAAAGTAGCAGATAACAGGTTATAAAGCACATAGAAAGAAGAGGAGCATTTGAGCCAAAAGCTCCTTATTTGTATTGAGGGGAATTTGCCGCTATGGCTGGAAAGATAGGAATACTCTACTGCTTTGGCCTGCGAAATCATTCACTAGCAAAGGTGTTCTGGTGATACCAGGTGCATCATCCCTGAAGCTGTACAGCTGAACATTATTTGTTTTAGAGCAGTGGAATTCTAGGAGTGGGCTCCCTGCTCCTGTGGCTGCTGTCCTTAGCATTGGCGCATAGGGCAGACCAGAGCCTAAAGCAAACCTCCTTGTGCTCCTTAAACTGGATCTTTGGTGAGTTGTGAAGAGTCTTTCTCTAGACCAAGGGACAAACATTCTGAAGTACTCTTACGGAGGAGGCCTTAATAAATGTAGTATAAGCAGTACCAATTTGCATTATAAAAAACGACCTTCATAATTAGAGAACTGGCGTGAATATAGGTTCTTCAAATCAATCTGGGGCAGGCAGTCTATGTTACCTCTGCAGAACGAGTTTAGCGAGCAAGAGTAAAGCCTTGAATGGCAAGTTTGACTCTCAAGCACTTGGAACGAGGAATATCCAAAGAATCTTCAATGTCAGTAGTCTTTTTTTATTTTAAAAACACGAAACAACGAATATTTAAAGGATCTTCAATGTCCTTGACTTTAAAATATGCTGGTACCAGAATTCTTAAAAGTCATTACTAACACAATAGTAGGAGCATATATCTCACACTCCATTGCCATGGGGCCAAAGATTTACGTAGCTATTCCAACAACAGCAGGCTATCTCACACTCCATTGCCAAGGGGCCAAAGATTTACGTAGCTATTCCAACAACAGCAGGCATACCCAAAGCGGCAACAACAGCAGGCATACCCAAAGCGGTGGTAGTTAAGAGCGGGAAATGCTCTTTCAAGTTCCCTCAAATTGACCAAATGGGAAATATACATAATGTTCCCAGATTTAAAAATTGAAGGACTGGAAGAGAATCCCCAAGTCAGGTAGAAAAAGATGGGATTGCACCAGAGCAAGCACCGAGCGGCCCTAATGCTCCATACACTTCTAATGGTGCGCCAATAAGCCATCCCATTGCTCCATCAGATTTTACTCCTAGCATCTCTAGCCAGGGAGGAGAAAACCCCTTCTCCAATAGTGTGGAAGAGCCAAGTAATGAATCTATAACACGATTCAGTAACTCCACAACTCTACCAAAAGTAGATGAGCAGTCATGGGAAGTGGTAGGATCCAGACATGGGAAGTGGGAGAAAACCCCTTCTCCAATAGTGTGGAAGAGCCAAGTAATGAATCTATAGCACGATTCAGTAACTCCACAACTCTACCAAAAGTAGATGAGCAGTCATGGGAAGTGGTAGGATCCAGACATGGGAAGTGGTAGGATCCAGACAAAGAGGGAGAATCAGAAACAGCAGAGGACCGAAAAAGGGAAAAATGGACGCTTTAGAGAGAGTCATTCCTCCGGAAAAAAATAAGTGGGAAGATCTAATAGATCTAATGGAAGAGGAGGATATGGTCAATGATGATCCTCCTCCTAGTTTGACTGGAAAAAATAAAAATAAAAAGGAAGTAGAAACAGAATGAGAAGCAGGAAGGCTGGATAACATGAAAAGGAAAAAGGACCATGAAACATCTCCTTATGAATTGTTAAATCCTCATTTGGAATATTAGGGGAGTAAAATCCTCTGAATACAAGAAGAGCAGGTTGTCAAGTGCAATAAAGGGGATAAACCCAGATGTGATATGCTTGCAGGAGCATAAGTGTAAAATTGAAGAAATACAAGAGTTGTTCAATGTAATAAGTAAAGAATATGTGGGTATTGCTCCAGTAAAGGATACCTCTAGTGGTGGGACCCTCATTGCTTGGAAAGAAGATGTAAAAGCATGTGATTCACAGGTAGACAAATTTGTGAGATGGGCTAGACAAATTTGTGAGATGGGCTAGAATTTTATGGCAACATGAAGGTAGAGTATGGGGCTTGGTGAATGTTTACGCCCATAACCACCTCAGAGGTAGAGGAGCCCTATGGGCCACTCTTAGACACAAATTAAAACGGTTCGGGAACCGGGTAGCTTGGCTTATGGTAGGAGATTTGAACACCGTGGAGGCAGCACAAGGGACATCATCTGAAGTTGTACATGGGTTTGAAAAAACTCAGTGGTGTAAACTGTTAGAAGATAATGACGTCATGGCATTAGATGGAGATAAGGGGTATACATGGTGTAATGGCTGGGTAGGACCGAGAAGGTCTTATGCAAGACATGATAGATACTACATTAACAACTTGGCATTGTCCATCCTTCCTAGCCTCCATTGAACCAACCTCTTGAAGAATGCAATTTCGGATCATAATTCTCAGGTCATTTCTACTCAAACATGTCAGATTAGAACTGCTAAAACAATATTCAAACTCAATACTAGATATCTAAAAGACCAAGAATTTGTGGAGGCTTGCAAAAGCATATGGCAATCATCTTTTCGAATGGGTTCAGGTATGGGTACCATGATAACAGCTCTGGGAAACATAAAAAACTTTGCTAAACGTTGGGGTAGAGCTCAAGTGCAAAGGGAGAGGGGAGAGCTGGATAATCTTTATAGCCAGCTCCAATCACTTAGAGCATTGGGCCCCAATGATGAAAAGGAGGAGAAGAGGATTCTAAACCAGATAAAAATATTAGAAGAATTAAAGATAGTTGAAAACAGATGTACAACAGGCTTGACTTGGCTAAAGGAAACAGTTTAATGCACCAAGTTCTTTTTTAAGAAAGCTAACGAAAGAAAAGGTCGTCTACACTATCAACTATCACACTAGAAGATGGATCGAATCTCAAATCTCCAGAGCATTTCAAAAGATACCAACATAATCACTTCCATGCTTTCTTTGGGAACACAACTTACTATTTCAAGATATCTATGAAGAGTTAGTGATTTCAAAAGTCTCACCCATAATAAGCTCTAGTCAAAAAGATACTCCAATTCTAGCTTAAGGCATTTCACAAGCCCAATTTGGGTTTGTATTTGATAGGAATATACAAAGCAATGTGGCAGCAGCATTTGAAGGCCTGCACTGGGCTAGAAAAATAGGACAAAAAGTAGCTTATTTTAAGCTAGATTTTACCAAGGCATATGACAACATTAGATGGAGTTTTCTGCATAAGATGATGCTCAAGCTGGGTTGTGGGATCTTCTTTACAGAAGGAGTCATGAAACTTCTGAGATCCCCTCGAGCCTCAGTCTTATTCCAAGGTGAATCCTCTCTATCTTTGATATAAAAAGGGGCATCAGGCAAGGCTGTCCCTTGGCTCCATTCCTCTTCAACATAGTAGCAGAAGCACTTTCATAGATTTTTCTGCAAGCTTCTGCAGATGGTTTGGTTCAAGGGTTAGAAATGTGGGATGGCTCTCAACAAGTCTGTAACCAATATGCAGACGACACATTTCTCTTTATAGAGGCAGAGGAAAATAACATGTCATGTGCAGGAAAAAGATTGGCTACATTTTCAATAGCCTCAGGATGCCTCATTAACTCAGTGCAATGGCCCCTAGAGCGTCTACATCCTCCATGCTTGGAAAGTCTACCTTGGAAAATAATCCCTGAAGGTCAACACTCAAGCTTGTGGGTATCCCAGTGGGCATTAACATTGCTAATGCAAAATATATGGGACGAAATACTGCTAGGCCTACAGAAACATCTAAATTGGTGGAAGGTAGCAAAACTGTCTCTTGCAAGGAGAATTACCGTGGAAAAACACGTGCTAAGTAACACTTATGTATACATGTCATCAATTCTACTTGCCCCAAGGGAGAAAATGCAAGAATTAGAAGGGTTGATTCGCAACTTTGGTATTTGGGGGGGGGGGGGGGGATGAAGAAGGTGTTGTGGTTAAAATTGCTTGGGGGAAATGCAAGAGGGACAAAGTAGAAGGGGGAATATGTATGTTTGACATATTGTTGCAGGGCAAAGAACTAATACCCAAATTCATATGGATGACCTTAGAAAAAAAGGTTAAATCTCCAGGTATGCACCTCATCTACCAGGCTTTATTATATTCATGCAAACATAGTAAGCCCTCCGTCAAGCAATCACTTTCATGGTCACTCTTCTTTAATCTTAAGCCATGCAGAGAAGCCTCTCCCTTCCTGAAAGGATTGATTTTAACATGGAATTCCATAAAAAAATTACTCACGCTTGATATCAACAACGTTGAAGCAGAGACCTTCCCCCCATGGTGGATACCAGTCACTACGGACAATAAACAAGGTCCTTAAGGCATTGTGACTGATGCCAAGATTGTAAAAAGATGGCAAAGCAGTGGAATTGATTCATGTGCTCAGTGGTACAAGGAAGAACATCTAGCCAACTGAGCCGAATTTAAGGTCCGCTTTGGTTTAAAGGACGCTGACAAATAAATATGGGAATGTGTGGCTATGACACTCCCAAACACTATAAATAGAGAAGGTCATAACCCATGGGTTATGCACCCCTCTATACAACCCAATAAGTTCGTGAAATCATGCTACAGAAGCTTGAGGATCAAGGGAACTCTTCTAGTATCTTCCAAGTGAGAACTAGTGCTCATGGAGGAACAACTTAAAAACATCTGGGAAAATGCATGGTTCAAATATCTCCCCCCACGTATCAACGCCTTTCTTTGGCAAGTGATCCACAGAGTTCCTAGGGTCAATCAATTGGTCTCAAAGTGGGATAATGACGTTGGCCCACTCTGTCCCTTGTGCGAAGCTGAAGAGGAGTCCATAGAGCACTATTTGGTGGAGCGCGAGCTACAAGTAGTGTGGGCCTGGAGTGTGGATAATTTTGGATACCACCTAGGAACCAAGGAATTGATGTTGGGAATTCTTCCTGTAGAATGGAGCTCCATAAAGAAGAAGGCCTTCCATATAGCTAGGGCCTGGACAATTTGGTCAATATGGAAAAGAAGGAATGCCCTAGTCTTTAATGAGGATCAGACGAAATACATCTCACCAATCCAGCTCCTTCATATGGTACTTGAAAGAGTAAAGGAATTTCGGCTAGTGTTTGAGAGTTAGGAAGGTTTAAAGGTAGAAATATGGGGTTTGGAGTGCAGGTGAGTCTAAAATTCAAGATTAAATTAAAATTTATAATAACCTTCCCAACTTCTTGGAGAGAAACTCGGGAAGATTTCCATATAATGTCTAAACTTCATGTCATATCATATTGGACTTGTCACTATTTCTATTGGACTGTTACTACAATGCTTAGGAATTTTTGCAACATTTGAAACATAATCGAAAACAAATAATGCAGCATATTTGTTTTTAGCTACCCTTTGCAGTTAGTGAAAAGGTTCCAAAAGAGCATTCCCATAATCGTGATTCCTCCTCCTCCTCCTCCTCCTCTTGTTGTTGTTGTTGGGTAAGAGTTTTTTTTTTTAATTGATAATGATAAAAAGTACAATGAGTCCCCACAAAGGACAAAATTAAATCCAAAGCCATGGATCTCTATGCATCATCGATGTAATTTAAGAAATCCTATTTCCACATCACTACAATGGTAGAGAAACCATACATACTTAGTTACTCAGTCTGCTTCCTCTACTTGTCTCAACATTTGGGACTAGGTGTTCGGAACTCATCCAATGACATTTAAAATAGCTATAGAACCCTTCAATTTTTCCAATTCTGTTCAATCCCTTCTGGGAGTTCACCCCTATCTTTCTATGGTGGGGCAAGCCATTAAAGCCGCCTCCATATTGAAGTAACTCTTTAGTTTCTCAATAGAGATACTTTGCTCCCCCAGAGCCACATCACAACGATGTCTCCATATAACCCAAAGGATCACATTTGATCAAAGAAGGCACAATGGAGCATGCAAGTCCCACTTTTTTCCTGCACGGCTTTTTTTTTAAAGACGTGTGAAACTTTCGAAACACCTTTATTGCCTTGTAAGTCCCTTTAATATGTGTGGAAAAAAAATTGATAGTAAAACTGGGAGTGGACTTTTCCTGGTTAGCGAGGCGAGATGACAAGAAGCACAGATAAACGCATTGAATTTGCAATCATTTGGTGAACAAAGTGCTAATCTGCACTGAACTTTTATGCATAAATAATTACTCGGACTAGGATTATTTCTACAGGGATATCTCCTAGTCCATTGATTTGTATTGCATAGAAGGCTAAAGTTTATAGAGGACCATTGTTGGAAAATAAAGAAGAATCGCCAAAAAAAAAGGAGGAAATTTTCTCAGAGTCGATGATTAGCCTTTGGAATTTGTAACAGTCGGCAGGTAGGGGAGCCGATTCGCCTTCAATGAGGACGGATGTACGCGCCTATAGAATACGAGCCATTCAAGAAACCTCTAAGAAAAAATAACTTGCACCATCCCTAATGTCATGGTGAGGATAGCACATCGTGCACATATATATTGTCGGTTTAAGCACTACTTGAAATTAAGATAACCGTTTGGAAATAGGTAAAACGCTAGATGTAGGGTTAAGGACATTAAGCATTACTAGGAAACAAAAAAATACACTTAAAATATGAAGTTAGAAGTTGTACTTTCACTACCACCAAAAAGATCGTTAACATAAAAATATAGAGAGCATATAAATTTTAAACTTTAGCCAAGTTGAGAGATAATTAAAGGGCTATATTTCATCAAAATTCTCCAAACGTAAATAATTTAACTCTTGTAATTTCCATAGTTTAGCCAACCCTTAATTTCATCATAAAAGTTTTGAGGGCCTTAAAATTTACCCTGGTATTTTACAGAGATAAAAAAGACCATGGTGGGCAGGCTGTCACAATGATTAACCATCATTCAATTATTTTTAGAACTAGTAACTGTGCCCAGCATTGCTGTGGAACATGTAAATGAATTTGATTTGAGACCTCCCCGAATCGCACTCGCTATTGTTGGGGGTCAAATCCAACAGACGCAATATAAGGTGGTTGGGGGCAGGGCCCAAGATCATATGTCTAGTTGGATGCATTATCTGTACGTCTGTCTGTCCGTCCGTCCGTCCGTTTATTAAGCATACCTTCCCTTTTTGTTTTATGGAAATCAGTTTTAATGCTAATCTTTAAAAATCATGGACAATAGAGCACATGATTCTTCCAAATCTTTGAAATCATTATAGAAAATAGAGATACATACC
>JAANSK020293101.1:0-10376 GCA_011763485.2 Isoetes engelmannii
CTCCTGGAATCACCTGACAGGGCCACTTCCAGATTGGCTATCGGATTTAAAGCACTTGTTCTACTTGGACCTCTCCAACAACTCTTTTTATGGTGAGCTTCCCCCTTCATTTTCTAGATTTCCAACGCTTATGACAAAGGACAAAAACCTGACAGGCTTGCAAACCATCTCCAGTATCTATCTAGTCAAGTATCGTTACAATATGACTGCTCTCCAATACCATGAGGTATTGTCTTTCCCACCTTCATTGTATCTATCCCATAATAGATTGACTGGTGAGATACCTTCCAGCCTAGCCAACTTGCGAATGCTTCAGTGCCTCAGTCTTAACAATAACAGCTTGATTGGCTCTATCCCAGATACTCTGTCAAAGCTAACCTTGTTGGAGACTTTGGATCTTTCCTGTAACCAGCTTAATGGCTCCATTCCAGATTCCTTGTCAACACTTACATTCCTTTCCTCTTTTAATGTTTCATATAACCAGCTTACAGGTCCTGTTCCAACTCAGAAGCAGTTTGCAACATTTACAAATAGCTCATACTTGGGGAACAAGGGATTGTGCGGGGGTCCTCTTGAACCGTGCAAGATCGAATCCAAGAACAATACAACACAGGAAAATTGCTCCCGTCACAAAAGAAAAATTCTGGCCATTTCCTTCAGTGCCGCGGTGGGCTTCTTGTTGGTACTGACTGTCATGGTGATTATCATGTGGGTACATTTGAAACAAAAGGCAGTGCATCATCAGGATGATGAGGTTATGAAGGACTATGGTTTATCTTGCAGGTTCCCTGAGGCCCTCAATGTGGCAGTCGATGTATTTAGTAAAGATCTCAAAGATCTCACAATAGCTGAACTTTTGAAGGCCACAGGTGACTTTGATCAAGCCAATATAATTGGATGTGGAGGATTTGGTTTAGTGTTTAAGGGTACTCTCCCAGATGGCACGAAAGTGGCCATTAAAAGATTGACAGGTACAAGCGATTACCTTCAAGTGGAGCGTGAATTTGAGGCTGAGGTGCAGATACTGGGCCATGCTAATCACCCTAATCTTGTGGCTTTACTAGGGCATTGCAAATATGGTCATGACCGGCTTTTAATTTATTCCTTCATGGAAAATGGAAGCTTGGACTACTGGTTACATGAAAGGAATGATGAAGGTCAGAAGTTGGATTGGCCAATGCGATTAAAAATTGCACGAGGAGCAGCTAGAGGTCTAGCTTACTTGCATGAGATATGTAACCCGCACATTGTCCACAGGGATATCAAGTCCAGCAACATTCTTTTGGATGATAAATTTGATGCTCATGTTGGGGATTTTGGGTTAGCAAGGTTAATGACGTCAACAGAGACCCATGTCACTACAGAGTTGGTAGGCACTTTGGGTTATATTCCCCCTGAATATGGGCAGGCATGGGTGGCCACTCTCAGGGGTGATGTGTACAGTTTTGGGGTGGTAATTTTAGAGCTTCTCACAAGGCGGCGGCCTGTTGATATGTGCAGGCCAAAAGAAAGCAGTGATGTTGTTGCATGGGTAAGAAAAATGAGGGCCGAAAACAAGTCCATAGAGTTACTTGATCCTCTTCTCTTGGTTGATGGACATCGGGACGAGATGCTACAGGTTTTGGAGATAGCTTGCTTGTGCATAAATCCTGATCCTCACAAGAGACCATCTATACAACATATTGTATCATGGCTTGAGGAAGTAGGTTCAGATGGAACTCTAGCAAAGAAATTTAACCTACAAAATTAACTGATTCATTCAGCTCGTTTGACACAGTATGAGAAATAAGACCATCCATAATAGCACAAAGGGAAAGTGAAATTCCCCAACATTTACTGATACATGTTCTACATTTGTAAACAAACATATAAAGACCACAACTGCAACCATTTATGAATAGCCATAAGTTTAATGTTTGAAAATTGTGTAACCATAAGAGAAATTGCATTCCAGGAATTACTCAACGTACATTGATTGGAACAATGGTGCTCCCTGTGATTGCTATGTGTGACATAGAGATATTACATCAAATTTGCTGAGTATGGAACCTTTAAGGGGGCTTTAAGTGGTAAGTACTTTGCAAAATTGTTAGGTGACATCTTTCAACCCTATGTGTATAAAAATCACGAGCATGAAATGAAAAGAAGAGTGATAGAGCCCTATTGATTCATGCCAATGGGATTTAAACCTTGTTCATATACATTTTTGGTAGTGCAGTCCAAGCCACCAAAAAGCTTTCATTGCTACATAAAAAGCTTCTGTCAAAGAGAAAACTTAGGGACAAGGCTTGATCAGCTGATAGGTTATGCTGCTTCAAAATTTTGAGGATGTTGAGTTCTGAGTTGAGAGCTAAAAGACGGTTAATCTCTGTTGGCTATTTATGAGGGTGATTTGTGTGTTCAATCGACTGCAAGAGACAGTCTGAAAGTGTATTTTTGTACCATGCATAAATATACAGAAGGATATTGATTTGTAGGCATATGCAATGGACCACTCGTAGCTATGTACCTGTAGTGTTTTGACTTGATAGAAAATATAGGGTTGCGATTAAGTGTACATTCTTGCAAAGTCCAGCAAAAGTAAGACAAAACGACGGTTATAAGTTCTCAGCATGATAAAGATCTGCTGAAAGTCCTCAAATCTCAAGGGACCCTCTATGAAACCAGAATGAAAGTACTTTGTCCGATGCTTTAGCAGGAATGCAAAAAAAAGGTACTAAAGTTGAAACAGTAGCAGATCTGTACAAGGTACAAGATCATTTTGCATGGAAGATAGTACAAATAACCTTAAGATTTGTACTGCAATGCAAATCTAGCTGTATACCAATAGGACAGAAGCCTGGCAAAATTACTCTATATGCCATTGGTAGTCAGCTTCAATGGCTGCTCAGCTCTCAAATTGTTCCACATGGGCCAGGTTCACACACATTGTGGTCCTCGATGACAGCTTGCAATTAACGAAGAAAAATGAAGATAAGGCCATACAATGTAGGAACAAAATTAAACACCAATCTTGAAATACCAAACAATAAGACAAGAGGGAGGCGTTGAAAAAGAGGCATTGTGTGGATCTAAGAAGCATCATGGTGCAGAGCATATATAAGTAAATACCATGGTATTTTTTATGTCCGAACAAGGGATCCATATGGATGGCCATAACCTTTATATATTTATGGTAAGGAATTTGGCAGCATCACAACCCTATCAGAAACAACAATAATGGCGCCCTTGCCATACAATCATGATATAAAACAAATAACAAGAACCATGGCAGCCGAATTCAAGGAAGCAAAGAACCGAAAAGAAGCACCATTGGCACAAAGTAGTAACATCAGAGCAATTTAACACACAAGTTTCAAGAACCTGGTTTAGTTTCTATTCTGGTTGGCCTAGCTTGATCACAAACTTGGTGCGCTGCATCGGGATTGGATTTGAATTTAGCTTGTAACTGTCATCTGTAGAAGCCGCAATGCTGCAACTTGTTCAACTGTAGCATCCATTTGTATGCAGTGTTTGGACTTTGATTATTTATCAAGTTCCCAAACGTCACAAACGCATGTTGATGACACTGATGGGTATTATGTGGGATATATAATATCCACGACTAACTTGATAACAATTGATTTTGGACTTTGATTATTTATAGGGCTATGTTGATGACATAGATGTGTATAATTATTGGGATAATATGCACGACTAAGAGTACATTCGCGTCATGGATAAGTTAAATTGTGGTTTTTGATGGAATTACCACTAGTTAAATTAGCGTATAGTTAAGAAATTTAGTAACTAGCAAAAGTGGAGGCTTGGAGTCAAGGGTAGGTGGTTACAAGGTTGAAGGGTAAATGAAGAAAGAAGAAGAGAATCCTATGTACTAGAGTAGTGGATATAAGCATAAAAGGCAATGAATAAGAGTTATAAACACAAGAGGAAGAATGAATTAGTTTAGCTATGAGTTTTATTAGATTGAAACATTCAAGCAAGAATTGTATGAAATGGTGCAGAAGTTGTTTGAGACACTCGGTCTAAGTATAGAGGAATATAGTTTCTGTAATTCTTGGTCTTTTTTCTGCGTGCTTTGGCTACAAGAATACCGCTTTGGTGCCTTAAGGACGTAATCAATGTGGTGGTTTTGGTACATTTGGTTTAGGAATTTGTGAGTTTCTGCTATTGGTTGTTTTGTATCGTGGATTGTCACATTTTTCAAGATGTAGATCTGAACACTAACATACCGCTTCAAGATTGCGAAGCAAAAAAAAAAAAAGAAATAACAAATAAAGATACTAGAATACCTAAATCCGTTGATGGCTTCTTGGAAATCGATGCATTGCATCAACGCATTTGAGATAGCCTTTATAAAATAGAGGAGGTTTTATCTGTGATGACCAAATCTATATAGATGAACAAACTGATCAAACTGGGTTGTGATTTTTCCAGGAGGTTTGTGTGCATACAGAAAATGTGATATTAAAATAGATGCAATACCATAAACTAGTTCTTGGCAAATCTTCAGCTCTTGTTGCATAAGTTAATCTTCATGTACTAGGTTTGAACACAACTACATAGTGTGTATGTACGAATGCGACCATATTTTGCATACAACACTATTTACAAAGAAATCTGATTCATATGAAAGAGCATGAAGCCATTTCCTAAAAATAAAATTTTGATGCATTGCCGCCACGGGGCAGCACATAAATCTTTTAATGACACAAACTTTAGGAGGATTTTATATATCAATTTTCAAGATGTGAAAAGGAGTATTATGGAAGGGATAAATTTCGCCGGTGGGTTTTTTCGCCGAAAAAATTTCTGGCGGCGATGGCTCGCTGGCGGGCGTAAAAAAAAAATTTCCGGCAAAAAAAAAAAATCCGGCGACTTTTTTGGCGGCGCCGCCAAATAGCTGTCCCACCACCGGCGGTGCCGCTTTTCCAGGCGGCGACATGCCCCCTCCGCCGGCGGCTCCGCCAGTAATTTTTCAACAGAACTTTTCGATTTGTAAAGTGAACTTGAAAGAGCCTATAATTTTGCCTTGACATTTTTTTCGTTTCAAGAACCTATGCAAACGTACGGTAGTTCTCGATACCTTGTTTCAATTTTTCTTTTGCTTCTACTGGTTGATATGCCAAACACATTAAACAACGCAAACCGCACATGGTAACGGATGCTTCTATGAAGTCAAACACCATAATTTTCAAGCAGGGATAACTAAAAGCCACATATGAAAGAAAGTAAGATGATGAATAGACCCTAACATTGCTTTCATAACAATCTTGCAAATTTCTCCTACTTCGACCGTCCAAAAAAACCAAACTACAATTCAAACTAAAGGGGTCTAAATCTGCTCCCCAAAGCTCGACAGTCAGATAAACCGAACTACAATCCAAACTAAAGGGGTCTAAGGTTCCCACGAGAACAAAAAAATACGGGATAACGTAAGGTTTGGAATGGTGCGGCGTATGTATTTGTAGTCCAAACCGTATGGGGGATGATGTGGAATTTTGGGTTTGGGTTTTGTAATGGTTGATGTTAATTTTATTTCTAAAATTAGGGTTCCTGGGAGGCGATTTTGGAGGAAGGGCGATTTTGGAGGAGTTCCACGTTTCCAGGTTAAAGATATGAATCTATTTAAAGTGGAGGTTTCTATTTGAAGCTGGGTGTGGCGAGGAGGCAACGCAGGTCGGCCATGGCGGAGGGATTCCGCCTATGGTCTCTGCCAGATTGTTTTGGGTTTCGTCATGGAGAGCTGCTGAGGGTTATAAACAGCGGCATGGAGATCATTGAAGTTTGTGCAGACAAGGAGTTAGCAGGTGTGCTCTTCACAGTTTTAGGCAGTTTACGTGAGCTGGGAGTAGACGCCACTGAGGTTTGTTTTTTGTTGTGTTGATTCTTTCTGGGTTTTGTGGGTTCAAATCCCGCAGGAATTGCTTTCTTCCCTCTCTCAAATTTTGTTGAGAAGCTACCTGTTTTTATCAGAGCTGCAGATCGCTGTTTAGCACAGCACTGTCGAATTTGACTGAGCGTGTTATTCTTTTCTCTGTAGGATTTCATAACCTCTTTCTATGCTCGTCTTCGGTGTCAGTTACGGAGGACTAATGGTATTACATCATATGCAATGAAAATCGTATGCATATACAGGCTACTTGAAGAGGTTGAAGAGTCTTAGAGATATGGCGGCCAGATTTGCTCTGTTTTTTTGCATTCTTTGACGATCAAAAGAACTGTTTAAGCAGCAGCCCAAGCTCTGCATCTTCCCCAAGCTCTGGAACTCCAAGTTATGGCTCCCCGAGCTCTGGATCTTTAGCGGGCATAGGGAGCACTCCAAGCTCTGGATCCCCAGGCTACGAGTGGGTCGTCTCCAAGCTGTGAATCCCCCGGATATGGCTAACTGGGGATTGACTGTATCATGGACTTGGGGAACCATTGCAAATAATCATAGGTCTACGTGGAAAATGTAGTTTGAAACAAGGTTGACTTTCATGGATGGCTGAGATTCCCCTAAAGGGAATCTTCCTTGGAATATCCTGGCCACCAATGGCCAGGATGTAGCGATAAGGAGCAATAGATAGTTGTGAAGTAATGGTTAACGTGTTAAATAGTATTTACGTGCATGGTTATGTTCTTTTTGAATCCTTTTTAATCAGTTCTTTCAAGTAATGGTTAACGCGTTAAATAGTATTTAAGTCCATAGTTATGCTCCTTCAGAATCCTTTCTTCATCCGTTCTTTCTTTACTTATATAATAAACAAGCCTTTCTGATTGTGTTGTGTTCCACGAAATGGGTCATTTCTCAGATTTCCACGACCTCTTGGGCTTCCTACGAGCACTATAAGGTTCTCCGTGACTGCATCGACATATAGGTTTGATGTAAGAATGTATGATGCAGCACAAAGCGTATTTAAGACGTCAAAGCACTATTTCGCAAGTTCAACATTGCAATGTATTATACAAGCATTAAGCAAGACCATCCATAGACAAATATGGGGCTGCATGGCAGATGATAATACCTCTGCACCTCTACGACCTAAAAGATCCAACATGCAAGCAATGTGCAAAATTTTTATAACTGTACCATGGTAATCCTGGATAATTCTGAAGTACCAAATTCCTTCATCTACTAAGCCTACATGACTTATCGCAGTAAGGACATCAAGCCATATTGCATCCTTCTGTTTTATTCCACAATTTCGTATATCAATGTATTTCTGCACAGCCAATCCAGCTTATCCGATCTTTGCAAATGCCTTGATTATTGCACTCCATGACACTACGTCTAGGTACGGCAACATGTCAAAGACCTCACAAGCCTCATACGTCTCTCACATTTGGCATACATGTCAACAAGTGTGCTTCCCATGAAAATATCAGGACTCGGCCCAACATTATCAATCTTTTCATGCATGTAGCTGCTGTGTTCTATGGCATTTACATTGCTACATGCCCTCAATATGCTTAAAAATGTTTACCTAGTCTGAGAGCATTCCAAATCGACTAGCCTTTGCCAACTTGGCTATTCCCAGCAATTATTTAATTCTAGAATGCCACATTTGAGTAAGGCAACTCTGTCAAACACTCTTCTTGCTATACTCCACATACATACCAACAAGGCCACTTCGAACAAGAACATCATACTGAAGCCCATGCTCAACTATCTGCACATGGATTTGTCAATTTGCCTTTCTCAAGGACACCAATACCGCTGCATTCAATCACGCTGCTGGAGAAAGTATCATTGTCTGGCATTATGCCCTCAGAATGCAACTTGTCAAATACCTCCAGGTCAAGACAGCCTTCACCATGCTGGGCATATTCTGAAATGATGGAATTCCTATGTTCTTGTTATGTAAACTCTAAAAAATTCTGCAAGCTTCTCTAGAGCTGCTACACTTGGTATAAATATCTACTCTAGCGCTCCTTATGACAACATCAAGTAGAACTTCACTACTCATTTACGCACCTTCCTTGCTCATGGCACCAACATTTACCAATGCTTTCAAAATGTTTAAGAACGTAACTTTGCTTGGCTTAATCTCCTTGTATTCCGTATTATGAAAACAGTCTACGGCAAGACCTTCCCCAAATTCAGTATAATCTGCCCCATGATACCACATCTCGTCTCTTCAAATTATTAAGCACTCTGCATGCCTCTTCCAAGCTCCCACATCTAGCATATGTATGACCAAGGGCATTTTCAAATAACAATATCTGATTCGACATGCTAATACTTTAATCAACATTTATAAAGCTAGACAGATAAAACTAGAAGAAAATGCTCTTTTTAAGGATGTAAGCATTAATGTGCTGATGCTATCTCAACTATTTTATGATTGCTGGGTCAAGCAGATAAAGAAATACATGCAAAAACAACATTCTCAGTATTTAACTTGTATCTTATCATAAGACCCTGGCTAAAATGATTGAGTAGCTTGTGCCTTTGCTATCACCCATCTTAATTTAATTTCGTGCTTAGGCAATGACTGCTAAAAGATTAGACAAATTTTACATCTCTATTAGTCTGTAGCATCAGGTATAAGGATCTTTACCTCAGCTTTATGACGGGCTTGCATAGCATGTGGTTGCCGAAGCTTGGGATTAAAAGATTTTTGTTTACCTATATTTTTAATGTCCTTAGCTCCAAGTTTGAGGCATCCTTTGCTAGACCATCATCGCATAATTGAGTTGCCTCGAAAAGCGAATCCAACAGAATAAGCAATAGAGCTAGTATATTGAGCTGTCACCAAGAGCTAGTTTTCTGATTTATTTCTCATGTGTGACAGTCAAGAGCTTCTACATAGTACTTCCTTTCTTCACAAATTCATTTCCCTTCTCCTGCAAAGAGATAAACTGTAGGCCTAGATCTTTAGTAAAACTAAAATTCATTAGTCATTTGGAAACAGAGCATCATTATTAATCCATGGAATGCAAAACATCAAGGACAAGTTTTTAAACATCGGCCTTAAGTTCGTAAGCTGCAGACTCACAAAGGGCTTCTATTGCCAAAAGATCAGCTTGCCTCTTGTTCTGTCAGGGGCACCGCATCCTTGGACATCATAGTGCCATCAGCTCCATTAGTTTTCTCCCGTGTTGTCCATATTTAGGAAGCAAAACCTTTGAAGGACAAAAAAAATGTGATGAAGTTCCTGTGGCTTGTGTCAAGCCGTAATTTAGCAGCATACTAGTCATTATCTTGAATATGTCAATAAACAGTTCAAATCAAATGTAAATCTTAAACATTTTATATTATAAAGCATTTAGACTGAAATCTAGCTCGAAATGGACAAAGCTCCATACTTGAGATCCTTGGTCTTTGTAAAAGTCCGTACAAAGCAAAGATAAAATGGTAATCACTGCAGAGTTATGCCCTGCAAATATTACCAACATATCTTTGTCAATGTGCCATGCAATTCAAGGGTTCAATGGTGAACTGCTACCTTGGTTCTAAATGCAAGTGCTGGAGAAGATGGATAGAAGATGTTAAAGCACGCATATCCAGCAATGATATACATGATGCATACATAGCTCCTTTGCTTGATTGCATGTGTAGTGATCCAGTGCATCAACGTCTGAGTAATTTAATCTGGAAAAGAAAAATCAAACACATATCAATAAATATAGAATAAAACATATTCAATTTTGCAAGCAGGAAAAATACCAAGCACTCAAATAGCATGTGCCCCAATGCCATAGATGCAGTTAAATCTTTGGAGAAATGCATCACAATGAAAAGGAAGCAGATTAAGAGCTGCTGAATTCGCTCCAGAAAGGCATACCTGGCCGTTACAACAAAGTACTCAAAATTCGTACTCCTGGGTCCTGCAAAAGTTGAAGCCTTGAGCATTATTTTAGTATTTTGTAGGTAAATGCCAACCAACTATCTGATGTAGGTGAAATCGAAAACTAATAAAATTTTTCAGAAACAACGCCCCAGATAGAATTCAATGCAATCAATGGAAGTCTTAGTTAACATACAGCTTGAATTGATCTAGAAAGGGCGCCCATTATCTGCTCTTTGCAAAGAATTAGATTGATTGCCAGAGATTTCTTCTAGGGTATGGGTGCGATGTACCGTGCACTAAAAAAGGCAAATTGCCACAACTTTACCCATGTTAGGACGTTTGCCAATCCGCCCGCATATTCGGGTTCTACATGTTGTGTACTGTAACATCGATGAAGGAAATTTCTTCAAATTATCAAAGATAAAAAAATTAGGGAGGGTCCACTTTGGGGAGGGGGGGGTGGGGTGGGTCAGAGGTCCACCTCCGCTGGGCACATGCCCCATTGCCCCCTTTCGTGCAGAAAGCAGCCCCGCAAACGCCATGCCGTCGGCTGGCGAGCGTGCCAAGGTGTCCCGCTGGCAACCAGGGTGGGCCTCTGAC
>JAANSK020293112.1:0-10375 GCA_011763485.2 Isoetes engelmannii
ACCATTACCCTTCACACTTATATTTAAATTCCCCCTAAAACCCCCTTTGGTTTGGGTGCATATTCACACGGGGGTGAAGAATATGCCGTACAGAATAGAATGATTGTGATTGTAGCATTGGTAATAGGTCTATGACATGTATTTATTGTCAGAACTAACTTAAATAGCAGCAGAAGTAGGTAAACCTAGTAGATTAAATCTTATCATATGCTAACTGGGCTTGCAAGGCTTTCACGACGGAGCCTAGATGTAACTTTCTTGCGTGTCGTTTGGAGTTGTGTCTGCAAATATATTGCTTAACCACAATAATGTAGTAAACTAGATGATGTTAGTCCTTGCAAGCTCATTCCAAAACCAGTTGCCACTATGAGTAACACATATTATAAAAGTCACGATTAAGATCATGTGGTACATGAAGAAGATTGCACGCAATAACTTGGAGAGGGAAAAATGATCTAATTTGACACTAGTAATCTCTGTAACATTTAGCCTTGGACCGATTGTAGCTATTGGCTATGGAAGTGATTAAATAGTTGGTTCTAGAAGAGGGTATTGCTTGCCTCCCTGGCTCGATGTTGCTTCGTTGGAGTCATTATTTGGAAGCAAATGGAAACGGAGGTCTCATATGGTGGTTGGGAGCATCCTTTTTTAGGGAAATGAGTGTGGGGTGTGTATAATTGTCTTGAGGTAGAGGTTTGGTCCAATTATTGTTTGGATTGTGATGATATAAAAAGAAGGATATGACATTAACATTTGATTCGTCATGTTGGTGTTTGTCTAGGCCATTTTTGTTGAGATAAATACTACATTGTCATCCTACATTATGGGGTTATTGAAAATATCGTTGGCAAAATGGATTTTCAAGAATACTCTTTACAAAGGTACTCACTTTGAAACTTAGTAGTCCAATTCTTCCAAATAGAGAAAACATATGCACATTACAATAGCTCTTTTTCTTTAGGTTTGCAATGGAAAGCAACATAGTAGCAATTTTGTAATGTTAATGGGGATTAGCTTTTACTAGAAGGCGGCCGCCGCGAACTCACCATTTGAAACTACACATGAGTTATGTCCAAACTAGTTAGACAAATGAGCACAAATTGAGCATTGGTGTTTATATTACGTTGCATTGTTAAACCCGTTATGTACGCACGGGATCTAAGTTTTGTATCTTACGAACATGTCCAAACTTTCTTGCTTTCATGTGGCGTTGATGCAATAATTAGCAGATTAAGATAGTACTACTTTCGAGCATGTGTTGTGTATGGACTCACTTTTTCTATCAGCAAAATTTGATAAAGTAGCCACATCCCACATCTGTAGCATGTGTGGTTTTATCCACTGTTGCCTCACTATTCTGCAAATATATACACGTGCATCAATAGGAAATAGCAGCCATGCTGATAGATGTACAGCCAATAACCGGAGAAAGTATTGGCCTTAGTAAGTCCTATCAAGCATAAATCAGAGCTGGTCAGTTTTGGACTTTGAAATGCATAAATCAGACCCCTGTACATGGAGAACGTCCCCTCCAAAGTGGACCAACTTTCAAGCTACGATTTTCATACATTAGAGAAATTTTTTATCACTAGTAATGGGAATGAACAGGAGGTGCCTTTTGCAAAATGCCTTGCTGTCCAAAATCATCTCTTGGGATATGTTGTTTACTGGTCCAGACACATAAACACCAAGTTTAAAATCTAAACGGCACTTTCATAAAACATAAACAAATTATCTATTCCAGGATGCTAACCTAAGAACTAAATTGTCCCGTCTATGCTATCTTTGCCTTACGAGCATAAAGAATTGCATACATTGATGTTTACGTAGAAGATTGTCCAGCAAGCTACACCTTCTCAATTGTCTGCAACATAAGAAAAATGCTAGTTCCTTCCCACAAAACGGAAATCAAGAACCTCCAATAGAACGAAAGCATAGAGGAGATTAGAGCAAATTTGGGTCCATACCGGATAGAGACAACAAACACAACTCAGAAGGTGCTGAGAAATTCATCAGTTTTGCAATAAATGGGTTTCACAAGAACCAGGATTTCAATCGAACCGGTACCTGAGTGTTTCATGCTGATAGCAGAGGCATAAATGGTTCTAAGATGTAATGTCATGTGCATGATGTTTACAATGGCTTCAAAATTACTGGTTTTCCAAACTACGTATATAAGGAAATGCAAGATTGGTTACAATGTATTCCATTTTCAAATACATAAGCTGCCATATCAGAACACTGATTATGAGATGTCTAGAATCGTTTTACCAATTGCTAATCTAGTGACTTACTTTGAAGGTGTTGCGCCCTGTAAGAAAATCATAGATTCCATAGCATTCAAATGGTTTGAAAGTCAATCTATGAGAATTTGGATGGTAACGACATTCACATAGAAATTGGACTGTTGTAGATTCTTGAAACCACTTTTCTCAAAACTGAAATTGAAAACATCCTCAATAAAAACGTTTCTGACATAAGCCATGAGTTCTGCAAGAAGCAAAGCCCATGCCCTGGAATAGTAGAGCTATTGACTATGGCCTCAGAAATCCAGCTCGCCCAAGAAGGTCGACAAACTGCACAATGGCATAGCATTAGTACTAACTATACACTTGGTTTATAAATATCAACAATTGGCAACTCTGATCCATCATTCCAGCATGACTACGTCCCATCCACATCCACGTTCAAACAATGCCATGATAATGGAGACCACATCCCTTTCTGACTTTTAGTACCAAAGACTGTTTGGGCATCTTCTCGGCTCCCACATTGGGCAACTGCCATTATATAAACATGCATGAATAGAACATGAATAGAACATGCCGTAAGAAGGTTGGCAAAGGTGGCCTCATCTGCCTAAAACCTTAGCACTGCATATTTTAAAAACTTGAAGTGTTTGTTCCAACTTACCATGATGTGCACAGGCTGCAATATAGGCATTCAAAAAATGTTCCAAACTTACCATGTTGTGGATAGCCTCTAAAGTGGCATTCCAAAAATGACATTTTTCTGTGGAATTGCCTTTGAAGCTGGCCATGTTGTGCGTATACTGAAAGCAATGCAGTACATGAAACCACATTAGGTTCATCCATTTCCTTAAGCAACTCAACTCATCATGCTAAGCACATGCTGCGATCGTAGTAGTCCATACTACCACATTGTCTTTTTGGCATTTGTTCAAAACAGTTGAAAATTGTTGTTGATCCTTCTCAGCCTAGCATAACCCAATATTATCACATTCACGATGCCACATTCCTATGCTGCATTGTCTGAAACAACTCCAAGACACCCTTCAGATCTCCATGATTTAGCTGGAATTACGGCATTATATGTTACAACATTCGGTTTGGCATGCTACAAAACCAAAGGAATGCATTCTTCAACTGTCCATAATTGGCATAATCTACGATCATAATAGTCCATGACAAAGCATCCGGTACAAGCACCATTTTTTGAAATAATTCGGTATCATGGACTGGAGGCCTTTCCAAGTATATTTGCATCAAACACATCACCAGAAACCATTGTTTGCAAAAAGAAACCTACTTTGAATGACCTCATCCATCCATCGTAACAGGCGCACACAATGTGCCAGTGATGGGAGCAAGTGTCATGCCCTGAAAAGTATCTATTCTATAACATTCCATCCTCATATGTGCATGCGTACACATCTTCAACCCTGAAGAGATCTTAAATGCTTCTAATTGTGCGAACTTAAAGGACAAGCATCATATACCACCCATCATCCTTGCTTTCTTCACAATATTGCATGGTGATTTTTCTTTTGGCAAGGATCTACCCTGACAAATGCCTTCCCTTATACTTTTGGTAAGAATTTGATCCCCGATAAATGCTTTTTCCCTTATCCTTTGGCAAGGATTTTTCCCTGATAACTGCTTTCCCTTACAATTGTACATATATGTCATTTTCCTCACGTTGAGTATGGTGTGTAGGGAACTGACCACAAGTACATTCATGAGAAAGCATTTTGAACTGAATTCAATCACCATCCTGACATCCATAATTGGTCGCATAACCAATGCTCAAATGTATGGAGATGCTGCTATAAAGCACTTGCATAATGAGTAGGCTATTTGAAAAAAGAAAGATATATTAATGAATGTCTACTTTAGGCCTGGAGGGTCTATATTCTAAAGAGGAGATGTTTGAAGCCTTTCTAAATCCTGATATAAAGCTTCCAGTTTCAATAGCATGTCAAAATAAATAAGCTTTATGAGCATTTTTGTTTCTCTAAATGAGCAATAAACAAATATTTTTTCAATCTAAAAGAAGACCCATTCCCTGATCTATATATCCAGATACAAGAAAGGGGGCACCTAAAAACTAATTTGCACATTCTTCAAAGAATTAGACTTCGTAGTGTGCAATCATCTGCTCAGAGTTATATAACTTATGTTGGCATCCATGTGTGATGTGTGGTGTTGTAAGAGTTAAAAAAACTTCCATTAGTAATACAGTTAATTTTTACTGCTCAAACTGCTTGTCACCTGTACTCTTATGTTGATGTTTGTTACAAATAATCAAGCCAGCTCCTGATACAAACTGCTCCAGACAAGACTTCCTGCTTGCTTCGTGACATACTAAGAAATGGAACCCTCCATCTTGCAGATGTTTGTGTGTAAGAGCACAGGGATAAAGTTTTTCCAGATCTAGAATGTTGACATTTCCTTATCACAAAGGAAGAATAGCACTCGTGAAGGCCTGTGATATAGTCCAATATATGATTGAGATTAATTCAAATGTTTTGCAGTCCTAGTGAGGTTTGCAGGAAGGTATAAAACTGCTTACTGAACTTTTCATAAAGATATTAGTTATCTAGTATATTTTGAATCCCAAAAACTGCAATATAGCAAAATGTGTTATGCTTGTCCATATTCAAATATGGATTCTAAATTAGTAGGCACCGCAAACCTTTGGCTGATTTACATACCAATCTCCGGCAAGTAGTGCAACGTTGCCCTGCTGTCCCTATAGCAGCAAACAAGACTGAGCGAACAGCTAAGGACACGTCCGCATCATCCATTACTACTATTGCATTATTCCCACTAAGTTCCAGCAAGCATTTGCCAAACCTAGCATTCACAATGTTTTGTACAATTTGTCCAACCTGCATAATTTTATCACAAGTTTATCAGTTATACAGATGCAAAATATCATCAAATAGAGAAGGTGCTACCCAAAGCCTTCCCATCCTAACTTATGAAGAGACACAAAGGGGAACAGATAACCCATTACCAATCCTTTGTTGCTAGAAATAATATTCCATCTACACCATTCTCTTTATAGAGCTCTATTAAACAAACACAGGTGCATTTCAGGCCTGACGACCAACACTTCAAATAATCTAGACGTTAATGTGGATCTGAAAGTATAGTTCCAAGTCCTAATTGCCATTTAAATGTAGATGACATACAATTAGCTGTAGAATTATCATTTCCTTGATTTTTTTTAATTTGTTGGATTGCAAGAGAAGGTTCTATACCATCATTTGATATTCTTCCTTGCAATTTCATGCATTTGTTTTGACACAATGGCAAGCATTGCTAAATCCTGCCAGGAGAATGATCTTAGAACATAAACTCCAGAAAGTAACAAATTACTTTCCAGGCCATGCCCAGGACATATGCAAAGGCAAAGAATCAACCAGAACATGCAAACAAAAAAAGAAAATTGCCCATATCTGGCGAAAAATGTACACCAAAGAACATACACACACCTTGTATTCTTTTGATCTCCGACATAATGAAAAAATGCAAATAGCATTAAGTATTTTTTTCGTCAATCCCATTGTTATATATCAACATAACTTGTCCAACTCTGTAAATATATTGCATATTTCATGATGAATCCTGTCAAACTAATGTACAGCTTATGTGTTTCACATAAAGAGCTCTTAAGTTTATTATTCTGATGATGATACTTTCAAGAGTCCTCACGAATGACAGTGTCAAGCGAATTCAAAAAATATCAAAAACTTAAACCTTTGTGCTTCCTGTGAAGGACACTAATGGTATTCTGGTATCTTTCGCAATTGCTCCACCAATTTCTGCCCCTCCACAGATGCAGCTGAAAATAGAGCCAGGCAAGTTGTTCTTTTCCAGTACTTCACCAATAATTCTTGTTGTTGCTATAGTTATAAGTGGCGTGGTTGGTGCACCCTTCCTGTCTCAATAGAATTGACATCGAGGCTCAACATAGCAATACAAATATTTCTAACGTAAGTCTCGTTCTAAATTAATTATATACCTACTGCATTAAGGAAAGGTAAGTTGCAAGTCATTCAATAATCTATAATGATTCAATGAAGGTTAAGACATCCGAGGCACATAAAAAGCAAGGGCAAACGCCTCAAAAGGAATTAATTTCCAGAGCGATTTGAATATTAACTTCGAGTCAAAATTTCCTAGTTTTGCTGAACAATAAAGGCAGTAGAAGAGGAAGATTGAGGTTGTTGAGAGCTCACCAGATAACACAGTTCCCACAAACCAGTGCTATGCACGCATTCCATCCTATTCAGGATAAGTGCAAAAATAATGTTAGGATACTTAATAAGAATGCATTATTGCACAATAGTAATTCAATGCTCAGATGCCTTCTGACAGTAAGATCAAAAGTAGATGGACAGCATAGGTAGGTAGGATTGATTAGGATTGAACATCCTTGGATTTTGTTCTGATTGATTTTGCAAAAACTGGACAAGTCATACTCTTTTTGCACGTCCCATTTTGACACCTAACCTAGAGTGCAGATGAGGCCTGATGTTTAAAGTGCTCTTTCAGAGTGCAACAATATAATATTAACATGCCGCTTGAGAACTGCTGCTTAAAGTGCGGTAGAGAGCTTGGGCTTGAAAGCAGGACGCCCTCCATACCAATTTCTACGGTTAGGAAAACTTTCGTACTCCCCAAAATTTCGTTGAATAAACCCCATTCCCACTCAGTCTACATGCCCATTTCAACTAAAATTCATCCCTAAGCCTTCAAGTTACTTCTTTGTTTGATGACTACATCATCTCCATTGGGTAACTTTGATGGCAAAATCAGTCGCCTCCTCCAGCTTCAAACTAACCAAAGGGCACAGGTTGTATCATCATGTCTATTCAAGTTTTATTTTGTCCTTTTGTTAGCAGGGAACCTGATGTAATGGAATGCAAATCTTATTTTCCTTGTGTATAAAGTCTAGATATGTTACTTTCTAAACTGCCTGTAAAACAATGTTATGCATAATCTTGGCTTGAATATAGCAGTGTTGCTTCATTGGTCTCAAGCATATTACCGGAAAACGTAGCATCATCATAACACGCAAGGCAGGTTGACTGTACGTGGCAATCACGTCATGATGTTGGCAGTCTGGCACATTGAGCATGGCATTTCTTGAGAAAAAGACAGCACTTACCAAGAACTGCACAAGGAAAATTGAAGGCCGTAATTACTCCCACAATACCAAGCGGATTCCAAACCTGGAATGCATAAAATGCAAATGTTGATCATCAACCTGGAATTGGTAAAAAGGGGAATACTTCAAGAAATATTTCTTTCTGCAGTTACCATGTACATAATGAAGCATGAAGCCAGAGTGCACTGATATGTTCTAAAGTGCATGTAACCGCTTTAAAGCTAAGGTTTTGAAGGATCAACTAATATCACATGTCTATCTGTTGTCACATTTTATACCAATACCACATCTCATTTCACAAGAAAATGGTAGAGGCAGCTTTATACCTCCATCATCAAGTGGTTTGGACCTAAAAAATCAGTACTATATATTCAGTAAAGTCCATGTACTTTCAAAAAGAGTGCACCGAAAAAACATCAGGAAAACTTTTCATCTATGCTTACGTTCGGAAGGAAGAACAGATCCATTGAGCTGGCGACTCAGTCCAACTGCATAGTCACACATATCTATAAACTCCTGCACATAGAATCATAAAGAATTATTTAGCTGCAATAATGATAAAGGGAAGTGGCAGTGGCAGAGATACTTATATGAGTCTGGATTATAGGGCAGTACTACTATGATAGTAAAAGAAGGAAAGGAAAAAGATTTAACGACGTCTATAAGATTACAGTGATCATGTACAGCTAGGGAACAAAAGGTTACCCTAGAGGACATTAGTAAACAGTAGTAGAATAACTTACAACCAGACTACTAGGCAAGAAAAGTTCCAGTACCATCTTGTTTCTATTTAAGCACATCTTGGGATAATAAATCATACTTACCCATGGTCCAAGGTATATCAGTTGTTGTTTTTTACGATGAATAAGGCAGAAAGGGGCAGATTCTAAACGTTATGATCTCGTCAAATAATAAATCCTGGTATGAAACTACTCTATGCTATTTGATGAACAAGTTGTAATAATAGAATTTGTACAAAAACCTTTTGCGGCAGTTTCACTTGAATCAAAAAGTTCCATAGGGACTACATGAAGGAGAGTAAACCCTTATGTATACCAGCAAAAGGACAGTAAACCCTTATGCATACCAGCGAAAGAGCAAGAGGGATGAACAAACAGCATAGCTAGACGTCATTTCAGTCATGTTTTTCTAATACCTTCTGCCAGGACTTCCCAGATTTCTAGTAACATCAGTCATCCTAACAATCTTAATGCTTGAACATCTAACTAAGAGTAGGCTCACCTGTACTTCTCCGATACCCTCTGTCAAGATCTTTCCCATTTCTAGTGATATCAGTCGTCCTAAGAATGTAAGTTTGGATCGTAAAGCTTCACCAATTTGTCTGACCACTTCACCTCTTTTTGGCGCTGGCAACTGCACATAAACAAAACACATACCGTTATGCATCAGAATTCTCCTACACTAAGACCATGTTCTTCAAACAACAAGGAAATCAATGCCCATCATATCTTGTTGCAGCTCATAAGCACATTCATGAAATACTAAGAACCTAATTTAGAACTGGCATCCATGGTGGCCATGGTATCATAATGCATTATTCAAGACCAACACAATCAGCTTTTGCGCTTTCAGATTTGATTTAGAGAAGTATATGCATTGTGTGTGTGACAAAGAAGCTGATAACATTTGGAGTATCCTTGACTGCCATAGGAAGAAATGTTGAACATGGCACTTCTATTGCTATGGGCATATGGCATGACCCTGCATACGTTTGCCAAAACATGAGAAAACCCGTAAACATCCTTAGTAAAAAAGAATCATAGCCTTAAAAGCTTGCACCGACTCACACACATCGGATATGGTTCCTGCTTCGTACTGGTTGCAGTATCTCTATGCTCACATATTTATAAGCAGCAAAAGGTATAAGTTTTGAGCAAAATTGCCACCCATTTTCAGGTTTTAAAACGGCACTTGCGAAAAAGCAGAAAACATCAGGACCATATGCTTCAAATTACTGAAAAGGATATACTAGAACTTACCATCACCAAATTATCTGGAACGGACTATATTAGAACTTACCATCATCCAATCTGCTCGAGCAGCCTCACAAGCACTAATGGTGTCCTCGTAGTCTTCGACAGATCCTTCCAACACATCAGCGATCGGCTGCAATAAGTTCACTTATTGAAACTCAATGGGATGAAGCAGTAAGGAAGTTCTGCTAAAACAGCCAGAGCGCAAGGCAAGATGAAAAGACAACGAGAATTCGAAAATCAGATTAAGAAGCTAGTATTTTCTCTCTGTTTCCGTCATTTTTTTTCTTAAAATCTTGTTGTTGCCCACTTCCAATACATTGTGCAGGGAACGGATGCCATTCCCGGAATTCCTTAAGTATTGTAATTATATAAAGGAACTAAAACGCCACAACACTAGCTCGGCTACCTAAATCCGATCGATAGCACCTGATTGTTTGCAGGATTGAACGTGGTGATAGATTCGCCATTGCCTCTCCACTTCCCAGCGCAGAAGCAACTCAAATTAGACGGCCCCAATCCCAGCTCCTTTAGAAATTCATACTCGGGCCTGTGGAAACGAGCCATTGCTGGCAGAAAGAGGATTGCTTTGTTCTGTATACGTTTCAAGTGATGCTCAAGGAATGTGTGACAGAGTTAAAACATGGTCTTTTATGGATTGTTGTTATTAAATTCCCACGGATTTCATACATACACTTGGCAAGTCCTGCCATGCCATCTTACATCAAGGGGACCCATCTTACTTAGAAACACGCTACCTATAAATTAGCTCCATGTGGATAGACATTGACCCTCAATGGCTAAACTTCTTCATTTGGTCAAGCAAATGGGGTCTTCATTCTGGCCCAGAATGAAAATCGGGGCTCCATTCTTGCTGGATGACTCCCAGCCAACTCCAATGTTATGAATTATGTCTGTTGATCTCTGGAAACCCCAAGCCTCAGTCATACCATGAGTCCGAG
>JAANSK020293123.1:0-10375 GCA_011763485.2 Isoetes engelmannii
TGCCACGGGACTCAACTTCTCTTGCATATCCATCTCCCTCTTGTTTCTCATTTAAAACGTCTGGGCCAAGACGTACACCACTATCCTTAACTAAATATTCATTTTCTACTGGATAATCTTGCAAAGAAGTTTGATAATTACATGTACATCAAACTGATCTCGAATATCTTGCCCAATTGTATTTCTCTTATGCTGAAGATGTGTAATGAATCAAGGTCAAGCTAAATAGACCTTAAAGCTTTGCTTTGCACCAAATAACTCTTTCAAAACCAAAAGCCATAAATCAAAAGCATTACTGTCACCTTTGTATTGTAGTTGTCATTGCAAAAGATGGTTGAATCCTAAGTGTGCAAAATCCCTGCAAGCAATAAGAGAACTTTAAGCATTTTATATGCCGGCAGAAATTTCATCACTGACATTGACCAATGGTAGAGATTTTAGCAACTATAAAGTTCCTTTCGCTGTTGTTTTCATGCTATTTGTGTCACCAGCAGGTAAGGAAATACTGTTGGCCTTTTTTCCGGAGATTTTTCTTGATAATCTTCCTTACATGAGACTTAGAATCCATACCTTAATAAATCAATAACAAATTTTGGCAACATTAATCTACAACTACAACTTAAGCCAAACCGCAATAGAGTTTGGAGGAGATAGTTTTTTAGATGGAGTAAGGATCTTTAAAGGAGATAATTTTTAGATGGAACAAGGATCTTTGGGGATCTTTGAAAAAATGTGGACTCTTGAAATCTAAAAAGAGCTTATTCAATCTATATATTGTAGGATGCACTGTATTGATGGCATTCAATGATGACATATAGACTCTTGAAATTTAAAAAGAGTTTATTCAATCCTCATATTGTAGGAAGTGTTGTCTTGACGGCATTCAGTTCTATTATGCCTGGATATGGTATTATTCTTACTCAAGCTTCAAGTAAATAGTATCAGCAAAGCATCCGTATACAGATTTTGAAGGATCTAAATGCATGGCCCATTAAGGCCATGAAAATGACAAATGAAATTGCATACCAGCGATCAATGCAAACGCATTTGCAACAAGAACTCCAAAATGCTACCTAACCTGCATGTCATACATGAAATGAAATTAGAACACTGAAAGAAAATTGCCAGAGAAATAATTATGCTAAAGGCTTTCAATTACATTTAGCAAAAGAAAAAAGATCTTGATAAATGAGATGGCTTCATTGTCTCAAAAAACTAATATCTAAGGACCTTGAATCTAATCTTAACTTGTGCAAGGCTAAGTTCTGTGTTGAAATGAACTGGAAAACTGATATGTGAAGAACCAAAACAGTTACATGACATGCCATTGTTTGAACTGGAAATAACATGCACATAACTCATATTCATTGCAGGAAAATCATAGGCAGCTCGTTGGACTTTGCCCTAGATTAAACCTACTACTATCACTAAAAAGCATCACTAAAAAGCAGCTAGGAGTTGTATGACGTGATTTCGTCCAAAGACTGCCCAGGGGATTTGGGCAGGCCATGCTTGTTTTCTTGCAGCTTGTAACTGCCGCATAAAGGCTCTGGTTGCCGATTTGCTGCTTCAAAAGGTTACCCAGGTTCTGCTGGACGCTTTGTTGTGTTACCAGAGATGTGCGAGCTTATAAGATGATGGCTTGGATGAGGTACTGGAGTTACAGCAGGACGGTTGAGTATGCCCATACAATTATTTGCAAATGACACATGGATGAGGATGGCATCCCAATCCCTGCATCTTCCTTTTTCTCAAGCGTTGGGTGGTTCAAACACACAGGTTCGTGGTTTTGCTTGTTTATAGAGTGTTGTGTTGGTTGTATTTCTGGTTTCGTCCAAGTTTGGGCAGGTAAAGCAATCTCTCTACGTTCTTATTGATTTTGTATTGTTTATTTTCGTGCAAGCTTGGGAGTCTTTTTGGTTTTGCTTGCAAAGTTCTGTTTCAAATTTGGGGCCTCCTCACTGCCCTTGTCTTCTCCCGCCATCGGACCCTTGTTGCTTACCGGACTGTTTTGTAATCCAGGAAACCAGGCTCCAAGTCTCCCTTTCTCGGGCTCATCTTTCCTCATTTTTTCTGTTTTTAGACTTCTCACATTTCCTTGGCCCTCTTCAATGTACCATTTTTTGTCTTTGATTTTTGCTTTTGAAACTGCTTCTTGATGTTGTTAATGCTTTCAAAACATGTGGTATTAGTGGTTGATATTGTCTTTTTGTGTATCGTAAGGTTCTTGCAGCGTTGGGGAAACTCCCCGGCAGTAAGAACTTTGCCGTTTCTAAATATCAGTTAACCGTGCTACGTGGAAGTAGCCGGATTGCCTCCCGCCCAAAAAAAAACCCCTTTCCGGATATGAGCCGAGAAGCTTCTTTGGAACCGGAACTTATAGGTCAGATCAGAGGCATTACCTAGACTACGGCAGGTTTGAAGTGGGTCTTTTACTAAATTTTCTTTTCAAATTTGTATTCGCTCTTTCTAATCCTAGAATCAGGGAAGAAGAGGGAACAAAAATCCTCTGCTGCAGAGCGTTGCAGGCCGTGGAATTTTGACGCAGGAGGAGCAAGCATTTAGGGTCCGACTTTTTGTTTTGTTTTTAATTACCTTCTCTGGCATGCCTCCTTCCTGGCAGCGTTGAGGTGAGAAACCCAGGGCAAGAGGAAATGCATCAGAAAGTATTGCATAACAATATCTACTGGTCTATCTCTTCAATCCGTCTAGGAAGGCCGGAACAGTGTCTACTGGCTTAAATCATTGATCCATCAGGCGGATTTTTGCTTCAGGTATCTGTAAGAACTTGCAAATTTTGCAACTTTTCTAGCTAAATCTCTGTGTATCTGCACTAGAAATGGAGCTTTTGGGATCTATATTACTGTTAGGGTAGGTTTTGTTTTAGTACCCTATTTGCCCAGCAGAATCTTGCTGACTTTTCTTGTAAAAATCTATCTATGCAAGCCTATATTCAGCAGAGCAAGAGATGCTTAAGCTTGTCAAGGTTTGTGGGTTTATTTCAAGAGATTATATTTAGAATGGCATAAAGACTTAGATTATGGAATGGCGGATGACATTTTAGTTAGGTGTTGCAAGCATTGCTATTGCTGCAACTCGTATCCTTTCCTCTTATTAGGCTGGATAATCCTGAGTGACAATAGAAATGAATGCTGGCATAGCAGAAGTCATTTTGTTTTTTATGATCACTATCCAATAAACTAGTATAGAGGACAGAAGGTAATTTCCATGTATCAGCCTTACAGGCTCCAATTCCAGATTAGAGATTGCAGTGCTAAAACAGGGCTTCTCAAGATCCGTGGGTTTATTTGAGGGAATTATCCATGGGTTTATTTGAAGGAATTATGTTCAGATTGGCATGGTTAGATTGTGGAATAGCATTTCACATTTCTGCATTTTAACAAGTAAAACATGTCAGATATAATTCTGAATTAGCTGAATGGGAAGAATTACTAATTCAATGGGAAGAATTACTAAACAAGCAGCTCATACTTTCAAATATAGTTGCTGCTCCTGTAACAGATGCACTTGGTGAAGAATTTGAATGCAAAGAAGAGCATGCAAAGAAGTTTTTATCTTATAACTATCATAATAAATGATTTTCATATTCTATTTATGTTATTATCTTATAGCATTTGGATCTGGTTTTAATACAATACTATAACTATTGAGTGCTTCTGAGAAGTTGCCATGAATTGGTTGTAATAAACTTTGAAGTATCTGTCTTTATGAAATATGATCGGTTGTGAATTTTGCTTACAGGAACGTTCCGATTCAAATTTATAAATTCCGGTTGGAAGAGGAAATCACAGGAAAATTTCCGATAGGGACAAAAAGGTTTCCCCAACGCTGGGTTCTTGCCCAAGAAATTTCATTAGATTACAGTGCGTTTTTAAATCAAGTAATGCACGGTTCCTTCAAATTACAGCATATTTCACCTAAATTTATATTACGTAATTGCACTCCGCGTTTTGCGGAGCGGCGCCGCCTATGCTTGCCGCCTTTTCTTCTTCTACTTACTGCCTCTTCCCCTGTGCTTTCGTCTACTTGCTTCCTCTACTTGCCGCTTCTTCCTCTGTGCTTCCAGCAAGCTTAAGGAGCGTGCATCTGCTTAAGGAGCTCAGAAGCCTCCTGATCCTTCCCACTTCTCAAGCTCTGGAGATCTGAAGTCCGGCAGTTTTGGGGCAACGGCGGCATTCATAGATCTCGGGATCCTCGACCAAATGCATGTTTTATTCTTGTATCCGTCCTCCAATGCATGAAAAATCCATTATCTATGGCCGTAGCAGCTTTTTACGAGCATAGAACAGGTATCAAATACATATGCATTTCGATTTGTTCAGAAGTTGAGCAGTCTGGGCTTTTGAAATCTACGGAAATTAATAGGTCGCTTCATAGTTAAGTACCGTCTATTTTCCTGATTTGGGAGTGCCTTTTTGGGTTATGACTTTTAAATGGGTTCAGAGATATGCCTTAAAAAACCTGATCAATCCGTGTTTTGCTGCTGCTAGTTAGGAATCTTGCATCTCAATCTCAGGCCTTTATTTAAGCAGACGTCGTCCATTTCTTAATTCCAGCTGTGAAAAGAAAACCCATGTGTTAGAACTGAAACCCTGATTCTTTGCACGAACCCTCTGATTCTGGCCTTTTTTGTTCTTGATTAGAGAATTACATGCTCGGATTCCTTCCTAATAGCAATTTTCTTTTGAAGGAAATATTTGCCTTACATGCTCGGAACGAAGGAAGTATTTGCCTTACATTTGTTACTGATTAGAGACTGACATGCTTGGATTCCGCATGGTTCTGAAAATCGTCTATTCCTGCAAACCTGATGCTAGCCCACCCAAAGCTTGAAGAAATCTTGATGAAGAGTTTGCTTTCTTCCTTGATGCACCAACCATGCATAGCCATCGCAGATCAGAAATCCGGCATAGCCATCTCCAGAAACAGGGGCCACGTGTCCATTTACTAGTGGTAATTTGAAGAAACCGTGCATTACGTAAGGTAATCGTCAGCCGTCGATTCTTGCATCTGTAATGTGGCTCGGCGGCGCCGCCAGCTTTGGCGGAGCACTCGCGGCTCCGCCGCTCGTGCACCGCCTCAGCTAGCGGAACCGCCTCGCCATATTACAGGGTGCAAAAATCTCCGCCTGACGATTACCTATTACGTAATTCATTGTGTATGAATACAGATTGTCCAACGTACGTTCTCCGTATGTTCTCCATATATCCTTTGTATTTTTTTCTATAGCAATATGAATAGTAAAGCAAGAAACTGAAATTACTGTTATAAAACAAATTCTACTGCTGCTCCATTTGATTTGCCATTGCAAACGAAACAGAGCAAATGAAAGAGGGGATAGATTTCCAAACAAAACAAGGGGCGAGCGAGAACAAGAAACAGGGGCCATTATTTGCAAACGAACGGCCTGCGGCTACTTCCCTACGGTTCCGCCATAGCTATAGCTCTGTCATCTCCCCTGCAAACTCGCAAAATCACCCTGCAAACCTCCTGCAAACTCGCCAAACTAGACAAATCACACTGGTTTACAAGGTAAATCAATATACTACACTGTAAATAGTAGTAAGGAAGTTTTGCATGCAGTTGCCGAGAGAACAACCTGCTATAAAGCACAAAAAAAAGAAATAAACAGAGCCCAAAGTCGCAATATTCATTCCTAAATCACTGCTAGAAGCTGTTTTGCTTCCAAATCGCAACCCAGACATTTTCTTCTTTCACAGATCAAAGCTCAGGAACTATATTTCGCCTTAAGAACTTAGATCAAGACGAATATAGAGTCAGCGGGGCCTTAGGAGCTCTCAATCCGTTCCAAATCCCCTTGAAACCTACCAAATCGCTCCAGCAAACCGCAGAGAAAGAAAACTAAGGGCGCACTACTTAGTGGCTATGAAGCACGACTTTGTAGGAGGTAAAACAAGAAATCTGAAAGACCTTTTCTTGCTTCGTCGGCTCTGACCACCATAGCCAGAAATGAAGGAGCATAGAAAAATGCCAGGAATGAAGGAGCACAGAAATGGCAAAAAAGCTCGCTTATTCTGGACCAATCTGGCGCCTCCAAGCATCTCGATCCGCCATCACCACACGAAACATGCTAAAAACATACAAAATTTTAAACCTAAGCAAAGGAGGCGCCATTGCTGTCGGCGCCATATCCGCATCTCCACATTTCCATAGCCGCAACCGTCAAGGCAAAGCAGGCGCCATAGCAGCAATTTCTTGGGCAAAAACCTTACGTAGGAAAATGGGCGTGCGTAGGCCCTTACGCGGCGTGCGGATCTGGCTCGCCCTAACGGGCTCGCCAGGCCCTTACCCCGCGTAAGGGCCTACTCACGCCCATTATCCCTAACATAACATAAACCCCCACGTTATCTTAATATGGGGCTCTCTTGGTTGCTCCTTCGTGGCACTTTTTTCCATTGGCAAGTTGTTTCAGGAGGCTATGGTTGTACAACTTCTCACTAAGGAGGTAAGTTTTTGGTCATATTCCCATTCCAATGTATGGGGGAAGGGCAATAAGGGAGGCTTTTCCGGTTAATCCGGTGGGTTCCTGCGATCGGCGGTAGCCGGGAGCAGGTCACCGGATTAACCGGAAAAGCCAACCCTTTTTCCTTCCCCTATCAATATGGAAGTTGGGGAATCAGATAAATCTTGGAGCTTTGCAGCAAATCGTGTTCTTCAGCATGTTCTTCTTCTTCTGTGACTATAGATCCCGCAAGCTTCAAGCAGCAGATTCGATCCGGCAAGCATCAAGCTGCAGTAGATCTTCACTTTGCAATAGATTCTGCAAGCATCAAGCGCAGTAGATCTTCAAGCAGCAGAAATAGGCAAGCAGAGGTATGAAGAATCTGTCGGTTTCCTTGCATGGGATCGCCTTTTCCAGCAGCAGTAGATCCGGCGACAAGGCTCCCCTTCGCTCTGCTGCAGTAGATCCGTCAACAGGGCTTCCTCTGGTGAGATTTGGCGGCCTAACCTAACCCTAACCTTACCGGTTGGAATACACTGGAATACACGAATTTACCTGATGGGCGGAATGGATGCCCCAACTTCCATTCCGCATTATTGGCGACGACACGTGGCAGCGCAGGATTGCATGATGATGACCCAACTTCCATATTGTTATGACGTCGCTAAAGTTGTTTCCCGTTGGAGCTAATAAGGCTGGAGGTACGTCTTGATCCATGTTTACTTTTATTTTGCTTTTATAAGTGTTGTTTGATGCTTTATCACTAGGATCGTATTTTGTAGAGCATGTGCAATTTAGCACAGTGTGACTTTGCGCAACTTTATCATTATAGCATTTTGATGCATTATATTCTTGCTAGTTTTTTGTCGGTATGTAGAGTAATCATATTTTCATATTCAATTTTGTTGTTAACTATGAACCTTACATGATTGCAATTCATTGTTTTTTGACACTATTTGTTGTTGCCTTGCTCTATCGACTATCTTAGTTCCTTGTTTTATCAATTTTTGGATCGTATGTGCCTCAGTCTTTGCCCTGGTTCCTTTCTTTAGATTACCAATACAGTTTGCACGTTTCATAGTTGACATTTGTTCTTTGGGTGTTGTCATTTTTTTGTAGACACACTTGAGCCTTTCTTGTAACATAAACTTAGTTTCTGCAGTTCATCACAAGTCCTTAGCTCACAATCGCTTGTAGAAGGTCTTTTGGATCTTTGGAGCCCTCTGCTTCTTATTAGTTATGCTCGCCCTGGCATGTATCATTTTTGATGATCTTGTCCTCTTTGGCTGGTCAGACAGTTCTTGTTGTTCGTCTTTTCTCTTGCTAGATTTGGTGCAGGATTGTTCCAACGGCGGTGTCGATCCGAGCCGTTCAATCTGTAGCTGTGGATATCGCCACATTCAAACTTTCATATTTTCCCTTTGTCTCAGTGCTCAATATAGGGATACTGGATTCCGCACTAGGGGTCATACAACTCCTCAATGAATAACGCTGATTCTTGCAAACAGTATTATTTGGGAACATTTTTGTAAGCTTATATGTCCCTTTCTGTTTTAGAAGTTACGCTGGTCCATTATTTTGTTCGCTTCTATGCTTCTATGGTTTTCACAGGGTTGTCATCAATTGTCCTATTATGTGCATGATCTAGTCTTGTTAATTGTAGAAGACATGTGAGTCCATCATTCTTTGTCTAATCATTTGATTTCGTTCTTTTTCCAATTATTTGTGTAGTTTGGCGTTCGAGAGTCTCGTGTCAATTCCATGCTTAAACATTATTGATATGGTAATTTCTTGGTTTGCATTAGGTACGTTGGTCAATGATTTGCATAGTCCCATATTGTGCATTCAATGTATGGTAGTTCATTTTGTATTTGGATATGTCGTTGAGCATTGTTGAAATTCATTTTGTTCATGTTGAAATTTCTTTTTTCGTTGTCTACGAGGTTTGTTCCTTTTATACTATGTTATTTCAGATTTTAGTTTGTTATTTGTCTATATATGCATGTGCTTGGTGCTTCCATTTGACGTGTTATTACCCCTTTCCCTATATGTGCGTTATTGGGCTTATGTTACACAAATTCTTGTACAGGATATGGACTTCGTTACACATCATTTTGCTTTAGCTATTTTACTTGTATTTCTCTATATGTGATAGCTGTTGGTAACATTAGATAATCCCATTTGGTCTGAATGGTTTGATCATTTTCAATATTTGATTCGGGCATGTGGAGAAGCAGCATTGGTCACTTAGCATGGTCACTTCTCTTGCGTACCCCATTTGCTCCTTTACACACTTAGGTTTTTCTAATGATTTTTTATTGCCCTCCTTGTTTTGCAGTTTTCCTAGTGTTTAGTTTTCCTGTTTTCATCTTGGTTTTTCCTTCCAAAATTTATCTCATTTAGACATTTGCCTTATGGAGGATTTAAGCCATGGTGCATTCGCTTTTCCTTGTTGGTCTAACTTTTCCATAGTTCGTCCACCTGCCCCTTGTTGATTTATTTATACCTTTGACCCCATCATCGTGGTTTTCCTTTTCCTATTTAGCTTATTGCTTTAGTTCCGTATTTGTCCTTTCTTTTCATTTGTCGAATTAACCTCTTGCGTCGTTGTAGGGGACAATTCTGCAACACCCACTTAAATAAAGCCAAGCAGATGAACAAACTAGAAACCTGTTGCTCATGTTCGAGCTCGAGGTGCCCAATCTCGTTTACTTTCGTCTCGGGGACCTGGTAGCCGCTTTGCATTGGTGGGGCCGCAGCAGCCATGTGTTCTTCCGTTTCCAGTTTGCAACCATCCTACGCGACTGCATGCTGCGGTTTTATTATGCCCGAGGTTGGCGATCGGAGTTGCCCCGTTTTGCTCCATTCTCTGCCTTATATCCAATCTTCCCATGGCGGTTTTTTGCCGACCCCTCTTGTTCCCTGGCGTGGGGATCAGGGCCCGATGTGTTGGCACCCTGGTATCCACACCGAGAGTCTCCATTGTAATCTTGCTTTTAGCTTTTTTGGCTTGTTAAGTGATTTATGCAGTTGTGTCGGTTTCTATCCATCTTGTCTCAAGGCTCATTTCTTGTATTTTTTGTTGTACGCTACGGTTGTGTCGATTTGTCCATTGTCTCCGGTAAAATTTCTCGTTCTCATTGTTTTTTGGTACTAAGGTGTGTTCTTACAGGCATGGCTGACACCCAAAGTACTCGCATCAACCTCGGCTCCGATGTGCCCCCGAACACTCGCGCGACAGTTGCAGCGCGTCGGGGGAAGCGTGTGGCCACTCAGGCACCTGCTGGAACTAGCCGGGCCCGTGCTTCACCTGCCACTCCTCCTTCAATGTTACCGAATGCGGCCACCCCTTTGCTCAACTTTAGTAGCTTGGGGCCTTCTTCATCCAACAACCCTTTTGGACTCCCTTTTTTGCCTTCCGGTCTCTTTCAAGGTCCCCTACCTACCAGTACCACCCCTCAAGTGCCTTCCCCTACTTTTCCGTCTTCTATACCCCCTGTGACTTCTTCTGCTCCTCCTCCTCATCCTACGGGCACGGCCCCGCCTCCTCCTCCTTCAGGAGCCACTCCTTTTGCGACTCCGTCTGCCGGCCCCTCAGTGGGCTCCTCTTCTACTTCTGATTTTTGGGAAATTTACCAAAATAACCTTAATTTTTGATGTATTTCCCAAAAAGCCCTTTATATTTTCGAAATTTCCAAAAAACCCAACTCCAAAAACGAATTTCCCAAAATTATCTTAATTTCTGACTTAATTCCCAAAAAGCCCTTCGTATTTTTAAAATTCCCAAAAAGCCCTTATTTCTTAAATATTTTCTCAAATAGCCCTTTCTATGCTGCAAATTTTTTAAACTGCCCCTTTCCACTAGTATCTTGCACGTTTACACAATAGATG
>JAANSK020293134.1:0-10374 GCA_011763485.2 Isoetes engelmannii
AGGATTCAAGCTTGCATCTGCAACAAAGTAGGTAAGAGAATCCTCTTGCAACTCATTCTATGGAAAAGCTCGATGTTGAAGAGGCAGACCAGTCTGCCTCACGTACAGGAGACCCAGTACTCTATACATGAAATGGGAATTTTTGTGGAGCCATTGCATGCCAAAGTGGAAGTCTTCCAGGTTACTAAAGGGATTCTAGAATACTTGATAGACGAACAAGAAGCTAATAGAGTGAAGAAAGAAGCTTACCGGGAAATTGGTCTGCAAACTGTGCACGTGGAAGATTCACAGGTTAGCAAATGCCACAACAGGCTGTTGTCCGCTGCTAGTTTTTGGGGCAAACCGTAAATCCTAAATCCGAACCAGTAAGAAGAGAAAAAACACAGGTTATTTACATGGCCGCATGGTGAAAACTTCAACTGCTGTTCCGAGGTCTCCAAAGTTAAATTTGTCTGCAGTAAAATGAAAGGCACATAACGACAGGTGCATGCTCAAAGATTTATAAGGTACACTCGAAGAATAAACAAACTTGTGTAATTTAACTGTGCACATGGAAACCAAGCAAAAACCAAGGAGAACGCTTAAGTCCGGTCTGGAAGCAGAAAGAAAAACAAGAGGCAGCAGAGCCAGTGTAGTCGCCGGAGTAGGGAAGAGCACGCTGGTGAATTTTCAAGCATTTTCTATTTTTCCTGGCCCTTGGATTCGAAATTAGAAGATCTAACGGCCTAAATCAATTTTAGATGACATGGCATGGCACGTGGATAGTTTAGAATTGCAGCATTGAGGTCAGGGCAGGTTAGGCAAGCCTGCTAAAAATCAGTAAACTGATACAGATCAATTTGATGTAACGGATAGGCAGAAACATATTGATACTTAAATAATAATACAATGGCAATAGCAATATGCATGATGAGGAATGCCCCAACTCAGATTCCTTGAAGAAAATATCATAATGTAATTGCTTCACAAAGATTATACAACAAGCAAAATGATTATACAACAAGCTGCATGACAAAAGAAGCTCAAGCTCCACATCGCATCTGCCTGATCCCCCACGTCCAAGTAATCAAGACTCTAATTACACCTTCCAATCTGGGCATTGCAAAATAATTTGCATTCGCTGCTAACAAAGCTCTCAATTCTTCCCTGTTGCCTTAAAAGACAATGCTAAAAGACATATCTAACAAGTTAGGATCAAAGAGGTAAGTTAAACGTGTTTCGCTTTCTTGGTCCCTTCATCATTATTTATAGAGAGGATGCGACGTTCCATAATAATATACGGTGCAAATACATATATTATATTGGCCACGTCACTGGTACATGCCGTGCATAGGTCACGTACCTCGTAGAGGGTATAGAATACCCCATGGGGCCGCGTGCCCGTAGGCCCAATATATTGTGCATAAACCCTTATGCCAATATATTAGACCATTGACATTAACATTGCCATGTGGCATGATCCAAGGCCTTAGGATCATTTCCATAAACCCTAAGCCTAACCCTAAGAGATTTCGGCCTACTTAAGGGATAAACTCTAAGCCTTCTATTTTGGAAAACGTGCCTAAGGAGTGGAGCGCCTAGGGAAGCGTGCCCAGCACTGTAGCCGCCAAATTTAAGTAGCCGAATTGCATTGGGAGGCGTGCCAGTAGCCGGATTCGACTATAGCAGCAGCCTTGGGAGGCGTGCCAGCAGCCCAGCAACCGGATTCAACTGTAGCAGCAGCCTTGGGAGGCGTGCCAACAGGTGCAGCAGCCCCATTTTGATTCTTGCAGCAGCATGGAGGCATTCAGAGGATCTATGCCAGGAAGCCAGGGATCCGGTAGGTGCCCATTTGAGATTCTAGTAGTTTCCTTATGGTTTCCATTGGCCATTTTTGCCCTTCAGCCAAGAACTGCCCTTTGGTACTGGCATCTGATCCTGCTATGAAGAGGAGGATGTCTCTAAAATTGCATGTGCTTTGTGCTAAAGAATGCGTACAGCATAACTGCCGATTTGACTGGGCCTTGTGCCCGATTTATACTCCTTGCGTAATTCTTTTGTAGAGGGTCGATGGGTCGTTGTATTGAAGCAAACCATCCATTGTTGAAAAAGGGCATCTCCTGAGTAAGAAAAAACCCGTGTCTCCCTTTCAACAGAAAGGACGAAGTGCCCTTGTTGGTACATATACAGCTCCAAGGAAAATATGAGAACGAAAGTCTATGTTGCCAGAAGAACAGAGTAGGTAGAGAAGATGACCAGAAGAAAAAGTATCATGAAGAAACCCCATGATATTTTTGCTCAGAAGAACAGTAGAAGAATGGGTCGTCAATGAAGATCCGAGAAGCGTCTTCAGCATCCAAGTATAAGACCTGATACATATCTTCCAAGAATGATGCAAGACTGGAACCGTAATCAAGGAGAACTGTAAAAGCTCTCTGAGAAACAGAGCTATAGTTTTCAGTCTTCAAAATAATGATGCAAAATCTCCGGGAAGAGTCGTTGGACCGCGTATGTGGTTTGCTCCTGCTTATGAAGTAGAGGCATGCAAGTGAGCTCTTCCTGCTGCGACTTAAGATCCTAAGGTTTGTTTTTGCAGACCCAAGAATAAGAATAGAGCACAAAAAGCTCAAAATGATAATTTTGTGTGCCTTTGGTGAAACCCTGGGCATGGTGCTGAAAATCCAAAAGCCTATGCAGGACCCAGAAAATATAAGAATAGAATCTTCCGTGCCGATGTAGAGAAACCAATACAAATGGAGATCCGTAGAGCAAAAGTTGTGGCAAATAAAAACTCAATCTCGCCAGAAACCAATTTTGCCACCAAATAAGAACATGATCGTGCTAAAAACCAGTTTTGCCCCTTTTTGAAAATAGTGGGCAAATATCAGAGATCAAGACTCCCAGGAATGCCGATGTAGAACCAAATTTCTTTTGCTGAAAACTTTTGGAGATACTTGAAAGGAAAACAAGAGATTGATCATGAGCCAAAGAGAACCCGGCATGAGGCGCGAGTGTTGGTTTTTGGGGTTCTTGGCTACACCTTGCAGCAGCAGTCCATGACTGCCGGATGCTACAAAGCTGCCACAAATGCTCATGGATCAACAAAAGAAGGTGGGAAGAAACTCCAAGAACAAGAACAAAGGCAAAAAATGAACAAAACTGAATCATGTCATAAGATGCTCCAAAAGGAGGTGCTCCAAAACGTGAGAGAAACCCTAAACAATGAGAAGAGATGCTCCCTCTAAATAGTAGAGCAAAACCCTAACCCTAACTGACATCTCACCTACTACAGATCTAGGCTAAATCTGGGCCATAGATCGTGGGGTCCAATATGGTACATACATGTGGCCTATGCCACTTGTGCCAATGGTTAACTTGCAGGGTTAACAAGGTGCAACCTGATTGTCCTCTGTGCCATACTGCAATTCAGACCATAAAACATTCTTTTATATATTGTTTAGATATTAACGTGCATGGAGTCGTGTAAGGGAAGTATTTGAGTGTATTATATCAATCAGTGACATTATATAAGGACTCTACCCAGGAGTTCGCTAAAGAAGCAAGCAATTCATAGAAATGAAGGAGATTAATGGTCTTCTCTCAACAATTTGTTCAACCATCCTTGGTCTTAGACATGTTAAGATCCAAGCTTGGGAAGCCATGGAGCATCATGGCCTTTGGAGGTGTCTTTATCACATAGCAATTTACTGTAATTCACATTTTTGGATTCAATAGAAATATATTTTTTAAACAAAAATAAAATTTGATAATTGGGTTGCCATCTTGCTTTTTCATATTGGCACATGACACACTAATCTTTTGTAGAATGGTAGGCCTAATTTAGTCTATCATTCATGCCTTTTATAAACGTGTCATTTCCTCCCCCATATTATCAATGTGGTTAGTGTGAGCGTGTAAATCAACTGGTTGGTATAGTTTTTTAATAATCATGTGTATAATTAGGTTGCTTTCCCATGGGCTTCCAACCTCAAAGTTTTCTGGAGGTCAAGATCCTGGCTTGTAGGTTCTCATGGGCGCCTCAACATGAAAAAATCAGGTCTATGGGGGGTTTCCCATGGATGCTAAACCTCCAGGTACTCTGGAGATCCGATTTATGGCGCTCAGGTCTTGGACCTCCACAAAAAGTAATTCATCTTTATTGCTTTCTGCTCAGGTCTTGGACCTGATTTTGATCCATCGGCACAAATTTTAGTCGTGCATCAATCGGCTGAGATGTTGCCATAAAACACCTTGAGGTCTTCTGATTCATAGAAACCCAAAAACCTTGCTCCAAACTACTTCAGGTTTAGATTCGTTCATGGGAAACCCCCCTATGACTTGAATCGAATATATCTTCAGGTAGGTAGTGTTGTGGAAAAGCATCCTAAAGGCGGCTTCCCATGAGGCATGAAACCTGAGATTTTGCCAAGGTTGTGGTGGCATCTACCTCGAGCTCAGATTCACTCCATTCCCATGGATCTCAAATCTCATCCTTTGTTATTCTCTGTTCTTGGTATGTAGCAAACAATCAGACTTACAAGAGGACAAAAAGAAAGCTACAAGAGACAAATGGAGCTATATAAAAAGACAAAAAGAGGTGTAAATAGGAGAAGAATTTCAAAATGAGGTTCAAAACCTCAGTTCGTCAAGATCAGGTGTTCATGGAACGCAAGGCATTTTTTTCTGACCTCCAGAAAACCTGGACGTTTTAAGCCACAAGAATCACCCTAAGGGTGCTTTCCCATGAGATTGGCGACCTGAAGATCTGGGTCAAGGTCAAAAACATGAGCATCGAGAAATGCTTGGTGATTACTTTTGATTAAGGTAAAAAACATGAGCATCGAAAAAATGCTTGGTGAACTTTTGATTAAGGTCAAAAACATGAGTCGTTGAGGTTGAGGCACCCACGGGACTGCATGGACAAGAAAGGCTTGAGGCTGGGATAAAGCACCTTAAGCCACGTGTCACTCCCTCCCCAATACGATGTGTTTAATAGATTATTCTTTATTTCATTCTATTCTATTCTGTTCTACCCGAATACGGTGAAGGAATTAAGGAAGGAGCATAGGTAGGTTCCTAAGAAACGGCTTTGGCGAGGCCTTTACTGTGCAGCGCTTAAAAAGGCGCCCAGCATGGCGAGCTATGCAACCGGAGCTGGCAATGGCAATGGCAGTACCGGACTTCCCTGGCGCCCCAGAGCTCGACAACGGTGGCTATGGCGAAAACCCATCTTCCCAAACCCTCCCTCCTCACGCTCTTTTGCTTCCTTACCCTGCCCAAGGCCATATCAACCCCATGCTTCACCTTGCACGCAGACTCCTTTCCGTCGGTTTTACTCTCACCATCGTCAATACCGAGCCCTTTCACGAGCTCTTGCAGCAGGCTTGGAAATGCTCTCACCCTAAAATCAGACTTTTTAGTGTTCCAGATCCTCTGCAAAGCGGAACGGGTCAGGACGTTCATTATGCTTTCATGAATTCCTCGCAGCTAGGTTTTAGAAAAGATGTGGAGAGCCTGTTGGAGCAGTGGAAAGAAGGAATTTCTTGTATTATATATGATCCATTTTTTCCCTGGGTGCCGGATTTGCAGCTTGGGATTACTTCTGTCGCATTCTTTACCTCTTCAGTTGTGACGACTTTGGCTATGAAGGAGCTTCCCAAACTAATGGAAGACGGGATTGTTCCTGTGAAGAAAAAAGGTACCCAAGAAGCTTTTACCTGGGGCTTAAATATTGTAAACTTTATTTTCTTATATGTAAATTATTTTTATGCTTTTGTGTTCAGCTGCAACAAGGGATAGTGCACCCCTGATTTCCCTCCCTGGAGTACCTTGTATGATCAATGCTTATGATCTGCCTTCTGCACTCCATGATGAGGATCCATATGATGCTGGTTATAAAGCCAGGATTTTGAGGTATACTAGGATATTCAGAGCATCTTGGATACTGGCTAACACAGTAGAAGATTTAGAGGCAGATGCTTTGGCTGCCTTAGGCTCCAAATTTATAACAGTTGGTCCTTTGCTTCCATCAAAAGCACTAGGTGAAAATGGCCAAAAAGAGCTAGGGATGGGGTCTGGACTTTGGGAAGAAGACCAAACATGCATAAAGTGGTTAGACACACAGAGAAAATGCTCTGTGCTCTATGTTTCTTTTGGAAGTTTAGCTAACTTAACAGAGGATCAGGTTATGGAGCTTGCATATGGCTTAGAAATGAGCAAGCAGCCATTTTTATGGGTTTTCAGAATTAATTTGATAAATGGCTCTTCCAAGGGATTGCTAGATGAGTTTATTACGCGGACTCGCGATAGAGGACTTGTCATTGCTTGGGCGCCACAAGTGGACGTCCTTCAGCACCCTTCTGTAGGAGGATTTCTAACTCATTGTGGTTGGAATTCTACTTTGGAAGGTATATGTGCAGGCATACCTATGCTTGCTTGGCCTTGCATGGCAGAACAACATTTAAATTGTCGTTATATTGCAGATGTGTGGAACATTGGACTTAGATTGTCTGACAGTGGTATTGTAGAGAGAACAGAGGTTGCTCAAAAAATCAATGTGCTATTGACAGAGGAGCATGGTCAGGAAATGAGAAGAAGAGTTCAAGATCTGAAAACTGTAGTTAAACAGGCATCCACTGGTTCGTCATACAAAAATTTATTCTCATTTGCAAGAGCCATGTCACGTGGTTCAACATCTGATTTCATTGTATGAGGCAATTTTTTTTATATAGATGCAGTAGGTTTCCCATTGAGTCTCCCGCACCAGTGTGTTTTTTTATTTAGTTTTTTTTAAGGCCGAGATTCCATTACGTCTATTTTAATGCAGCAGATGGCTTCTTGACGAATGAACGTCCGACATTTCAGCACAAAAAATATTTGCGACAGCACAAAAAATATTTGCGGTGTTCCATTTACTACTGGTACAAGCACAGAGGTGGATTTTATTTTAGTTCTACCGAAAATCTTTCAACAGACGGGGAGAATCCCCTCGCTAGATGCAATCTCGACCGGCAGATTGCTAAAAGGGTGATGGCGCAAAGGTTTGAGGTTCGATGGTGCCAAATTTTTGGCAACAAGATGATCTGAGCAGAATTTTTACATACCCTCTTCTTCCAGAAGCGCATTTGGCATGGACTCAAGCTCATCGAATTCTTCCAATTCCCTTTCCCTCGTTTTTTTAGTCATCCTACCTTCATGGCCACACTAAATTGGGGTGCTTGGACGACTGCTTCTCATCCCAGTTGTGCAAGCTCTACCATTGGAGAACGTAGAAGAATTCTGTCAAACTCTACCATTGGAGAACGTAGAAGAATTCTGTCAAACTCAAAATTCATTGGTGCTGGAAGCCCAAACATGTTGAATTCATCCAAACATGTTGAATTCGGGCTCACCTGATTTTAAAACCAAACATGTTGAATTCATCCAAACATGTTGAATTCGGGCTCACCTGATTTTAAAAGCTCTGCCATCGAAGAAGGTGGAAGAATCCCTCCCACATTCTTTCGTTCTGGAAGTTCAAATATTTTAAATTCAGGCTCCCCAAATTTTGTCTCAGCCTTACCAACATTTGCACTTGGTGGAGAATCTATTATGACTTGGTGGAGAATCTATTATGACAGGAGCAACTTCTACTTTTGTTGTTCCTAGTATGCCAGGAGCAATGCCAACTGCGGTTAGTGCTACTCTTCCACCAAAGAAAAAATGCGGAAGACCTGCGAAGGAGGATGGAGGCAAAAGAATAGAATAATTTGTTTATCGTCCACGGAGGCCAATTGGCCTCTGGGACCTGTACAAGAGAACATAGCCATTGACAAAAGCTAAAGAAGATGAGGATGATGCTGACAAGTCCAATAAACTGAGATGAAGAGATAAGCGGGATGAAGAGATAAGTGGACGGTTAGTCTTATGCATTTACGCTGTGAGATGCAGGAAGAATTCTTTAAACCATCGAAGCAAGGAGTGAATTTGTGGAGAAATCTCCACGTTAAGCTTGTTGCACGACGTCCTGATTTCAATAAGGATCAAGAGGCTTGTCGCAAAAGAGGCCTTCACCAAATACAGAGAGGCGACTCGTTTGCGACAAGCCTCTTGATCCTTGTTGAAATCAGGACGTTGTGCAACAAGCTTAACGTAGAGATTTCTCCACAAATTCACTCCTTGCTTCGGTGGCTTAGAGAACCCTTCTTGCATCTCACAGCGTAGCTGTGAAATGGATAAGACTAACTGTCCACTTATCTTCCCATCTCAGTTTATTGGACTTGTCAGCATCATCCCCATCTTCTTTAGCTTTTGCCAATCTTTGTTCTTTTGCCTCCATCCTCTTTTGCAGGTCTTCCTCGTTTTTTCTTTGGTGAAAGAGTGGTAGTAGCAGCAGTTGGCATTGCTCCTGGCATTGCTTATATTATACCATGCAGGCATGTTTCGGTATTCAAAAGTGAGTAACAACTCATTGGCATCTGGAAGGAACAAAAGCATGAATGAGATACGCTTATATTATACCATGCAAGCAGGCTTCGGTACTCAAAAGTGGGTAACAATTTATGTGGCTTCCGGATGGAGCAAACTCAGAATTTTGACAAGTACCAAAAGTCATATTAACAAATAGGACAAGAGATGATATTAACAAATAGGACAAGAGATGTTGGGCTAATAAGTTCTATCCAATGCCTTGTTTGTTTGTTTGTTTGTTTGTGGCCTTTTGAAATTCTGCAATTGTTTACCACGATCCTTTTAAATGTGGCTTTTTGTTTTATGTTGCAAATTTGATGCTTATGGCAGGTACAAACTGTTTAGACTTACATACCAGATTTCCATAATTATTTTTTGCATTATGATACGGGTTCAATTTGGCAGGCATCAAAGTTAATGGAACATTAATGGGCATTTATGAGACTTACATTTAAATAGTTTATGGCACATTAATAATGATACGGGCTTTGGGTTTAGATTGGCATGATGCAGGAAAGTTACTTGCAATTAAGAATGGAGAATAGCAATTACGTTACATGCTTGTAGCCAGGCTCGAAAAACATTTGAGGTATAACCAGAAAATTTGTCGGTGTATATGTTAGCGTATACAGGATTTTCTATATACTAAAGCTCAAAAATACCGAATTTTATATATAAACTCTGTTTTGCTACCAATATTTTTGCCGGCATGCAAAAGGGTCAACCGAAAAATAAGAACTCCAACCTGTAATCCTCGAGCCTAACCCCTACTTTTTCGAGCCCTGCTTGTAGCTGGAGCAAAGATAAGGGATGCCAATAATCTGTGTTCAATATTGCAGTGTAAATGCTACAACATGAATGATGTAAGGGTTGGTCTGCAGCAGGAAATGTACTTGCTTATTATCTTGACTCAACAAGGAGCGTTTTTCAGGCAAGAAGAATTGGCTTTAGAGAGGTTCTTGACTGCATATCCAAAAGCCTTACTCCTTTGCACTTCTTACAAAGCTCACTTTCGAATTATGTTTTGGAATTACTGTTATGGTTCGTGCGGAGGTATTTATGACCTCATATTTATGCAAGTTACTGTCCATGGGAATGTGCTTGCATTTCCAAACTTCATAAAAATAAACTAAATTAGACCCTTCCCATCTATTATTGCTTTGTCAGTAATTGATGGTAAACCACCTTGCCAGTGTTATTGCTCTATCACTACTTGTTGGATATTTACACTAGTTACTAAACAAACAATAACAAATCATCCTCGTAATGGAGAAAATAACAATCTAGCAATCGACGGCAAGGGAGGCATTCCACCCCCATATGGCCTCTCAGTGGCATCACTAGCCTCGGTGGCACTGGCGGACTCGAAGAAGCTCGAAGAAGCGCCATAACTGGAGAACCAAAGAAGTTGGAAGATGAATGGAAGCGACAAAACAGGGGATGCAACGAAAATAAAACAAGGGAAGTTGCGTCGGTCCCCTCTACATGGACCCATTATGCCTTATAATTTTAGTGGTATATTGACGTAATATTAGCCTCTTGTTTATTATGCTATTTTATCGATTGAAGAAAGAATCTTCTGTAGACATTGCACCCCAAACTGAACTACAGAAGCTTTGCTTCCAGTCCATGTCCTTGCACATTCTATTTGTAGACTTATTTTGAGATTCTAGAGAAAAGTGCATTTAACCACGATTCCACTATTTTGCCATTATTATTTGATTTTGAACTCTACCAAAAGTGCTAACCTCATTTTCCACAGGAGGGCTAACCCCATTTTCCACAGGAGGGCCAACCCCATTTTCCACAGAAGGGCTAACCCCATTTCCACAGTGTGAGATTTTATGTAACTGCAAATAGTGACAACCTTATTTTCAACAGTGTGAGATTTTATGTAACTACAAATAGGCGCGACCCCATTTTCCACAATGTGAGATTTTATGTAAC
>JAANSK020293145.1:0-10373 GCA_011763485.2 Isoetes engelmannii
TGTTCTAGCACTAAGCACAGCAAGAACAACAGAATACGAACAGAATAGCCTTGAATCCTTCACGATGATCTTACCTAAATATCCAGGTATGCCTTGCTTCAAGATTAACACAGGTGCCAGCGCCTTCGCCAAGGTTGTCGTGACGCTGTAGCACGCACCTTGGTCGTGCGCTCTAGGCAGTGAGTCGCCATGTGGCGATCCCTGATAGCCGGTCGCGCCTGACGGCGCTCCCAGCTATCAGGGGTCGCCACATGGCTCCTCCATGCCCAAAACGCACTCCCAAGGTGCGTGCTACATTACATCCAAGGAATAGGTTACTTGGCCATTGTGCAGGAAGGCATGAACAATTAATGGCAAAAGATTAGTACAACCCTGGTGAGCATTTGCTGCCTTTTAGCCACGTCATCGCCACACGAGCAGTTATGGATTCTAGATATTGTTGAACTTCCATTTCCCGCCGGAGTAGAAAGGATGAACGACGACGACGAATGTTGGGATCTGGCAGCAATCGATGAGCTAGAAAAACTCGCTCAGCAGACCTGTGCTGCAAGGAAAGCTACACAATCCAATTCTTCCATGTGTTTCAGCTACACAGCTCCAACTGCAAATCATGCCCTTGCTTCTTCTTCTGCTCCATGGCAATCTACATGCTTAACTTATCAGACTCAACATCGTCCTTCTCATCCAGGAACCTATGGGAATGAGGCGGATCCTTTGGCCACTGCCGTGGCTGCAGAGGCAGAGGCAGCTGCGGCAGTGGCTGAATGTGAGCGTTTGCGCAAGACAATGGCTGAAAAGGATGGTGCCATTTCCCTTCTTCGTTCTAGGCTGCATCAGGTAGTGAAGCCTCTGCAAATGAATAGTTTTAGGGTACTTAGACGTTATAGATACCATTTTAGTATTTTCGTTCAGGTGGGCTAGAAGAATAATTGCATAATGTTTTTAATTTCAAGAGTCTGCATTGTTGAGATTTATAAAGATACATGTACATGTGAGATTTGTTAAAATGCTAGTCTTGAGCTGCTCCTCATTTGAGTTACTGGTTTGGACAGGCTGACCAAGAGCTTTATGAACTTCGCAATCACATGAATGTGCAAAGTGGCACTCAGCCGGCCAGACAACAGGTTATCCCTTTAGACCATGATTGGTGAGAACATTCTTGACATTGACTCACATTATTCAACGGTTTAAACTGCAGCAGGAGCTAGAGCGGCTTTCTTCTCAACTTATGTTTAAGGTTCGTTTCTCCGTCAAAAATCTCTTACAGTCTATAACTACATCATTTCCTTATCATTGGGAGCATCCTTGCCTATGAGACCGAATAAGTACACCAATTTGTAGTGCCTAGGAGCAACCCATAGCTTTGAAAATTATCACAAATCGTAACCGGTCTGTCTTGCCTCTTTCTTAAGGGTTAATAAAGATGTCAACACTGGTCTAACCCCCTGATGTAGCTGATCCAATCTGCTTGGTAATACTCTTTCTGAGTTGGTTGACATTTTGACACGTAAAACAAGACATTTTTGGTGAAAATTCATAAGCTGCAAACACAGGAGAACTTTCCCATTTTTCGTAGTATACAGAACAAGAGAAGTTTCCCTTCAGATTCCACCAATCCTTCAGAGCTTTTGCTCTCATCCCATGCCTATGGAAAAGCTACCTGAAACAATTCTTAGTTATGCGAAAGGTTGGCTGTATAAGGAAACTGTGATGGATAAGAAATGTCTTTTCCATGGACAGCTCCTACGGTGGTCCATTTGTCTCCCTCATACACGTGCTTTATATCATCATGCCACCACATTTAACTTGTGTAGTTTTAAGCGGTGAACCAACTTTTTATGCGTGGGAGAGGGCTTGTACCACTTGACAAGCTAAGGTTGGGAGCTGGAAGATGGTATTGAAATAGCAGAAGCAATCTATGGATAGTCCATTGTATTTATCAGCTTAGCAATCCAGGACAACCAGCCATCATATCTGATACAGCCAAAAGCTTTAAAAGATATATGATAAGTAGGCAAGCCTGCTTCCCTTCCCACAGCAAAGGCTTTCAATTGCTTCAAGGAAAATAGCCTTAAGTTGCAGAGCTTTGGTAGTAAATTCAGTTAGTATTATGGCATGAGGCACTGAAGGTCTATTTCTGATTGTTATAGACAGCATCAGGATTTGGACCCTCACTAGTTGCCTCCATTTATCTGATCAGGGACCAGATGTCCTAAACTGTACACCATAAGAACAGGAGGTTTTATTCATACATGCCCTCTCTATGAGAAGCCTTAGCAATTTTGTCTGGACTCCTCTTTCAAACTGGACAGAAGACCTGACAACTCGACACCAAGATATACGTAGGCTGAGTCAGTCTTCACTGGCTTTCCATCAAAAGAAAATGCATTATGATGCATGGTAGGTCAGGAAGTGTTCAAGGCCATCATTATGGTCTCTTTGCAAAATACTGCGAACACCCAATAAGTGTTTTTGAAAGGAAGAGGATATCTGGACATCATCCACCATAAAGCAGGATGGAGATGCATCCCTGTACCAGCAAATTCCTTCTTTGCAGACGAGGTTTCCTGACTGATCAACGTGAAGCCTGAATAGGGTGGCCGGACCCACCTGACCATTTTCCAGACATTATATGGCCCAACATTCATATATATCAGTCAGTCTGAGGTAGGTCCTTTGCACTGGTCCAAAGCCTGCCCGAAATGTAGCTATTCAAGGTATTGAGGAGTTGAGTACTATTTCTTGTTTATGCCTCTTTCCAGAATTTGAATGGAAGCGATTTTAAGGTATGGAGATCATAATATTAGCTGTTGTTCATGGAATCCTCCTTCCTTTTCCGTGCCTTCTCGATTCCAGGCGTCATTTGTGATTGCTAATATGTGCAGGAGCAAGAAATTTTGGAATTTAAACGGGCATGCATGGAGAAAGAGGAGAGGTTAAAAAGTGCATTGAAAAATGCATCAAAGTGGCAGGAAGAAGTCCAAGCTTTAAAGGAGGAGAGGTGATTATTTAAATTATCATGTCTACCTATAATGAATCTGAATTTGAAGAGCATAACATTGTTATAAAACAGGAGTCGACGAATTCATCTTATTACACCTGTAATTTTAATGGAGAAATTTAAAAAATTTGAAATAGAGTTGCCAATTACTTTATGATTTTTTTTCCTCACAATGTATTAATTTTATGGCAGACAAGTCATGCCGGTCGGGGGCAAGAGGCCACGCCAGGAAGTAAAACTAGAAAAGGAAGTAAAACTAGAAAAGGGTAAACAACAGAAGCTTCTATTCAAATTTTCCTTATGTAGACCAAAACTTTATATGTTGTCTGTGATGAATAAATGCAGACCAGATTATGTCTTGTTCCAGTGGATCTTCTGTAGTACCAAAAGCAAGGGCATTTGATTACACTGGTAATTGTTTATCTGCTGTGGCATCTCATATCCTTTAAGGTTCATTTTTTTTGGCTTAGATTTGGTCCTAAAATTTTCTAGGGTCATCACCAATTATGAAGGGAGCTTCTTCTGATGTAGCTGAGGTATGTCATATGCTCAATGTCTGATACTTGATTGCACATATATGCAATTAAAGCAATTCAGTCTCTGTCAGGCACATCAATTAGCCCCACGGGAGACCAGCGCATCTGTGCCTGCAGAACCGCCTCAATATATAAAAGCAAGCGAAGAGCTTGGGAAACAATCAAGGGCCAATTTTGTCCAAAGAATGGAGAACATTTGGAGGTCAAAGGACTATAAGATTTGTGGCAACAATCTAGTGAAAACTATTTTTGCAGCCTGTGAAGCAGAACTTTATATGCTTTTAAGGATGGATGATTTACATGGATGCCGAGAAAGGCCTTCACATTCTTTTGCCGACATTAACATGGGGATAAATGAGGAAAGTGCTGTGTTTAAGCTACAGCATGCATTGGCACTGGTAAGTGAGATTCTAAATTAACATGCTGGTGATATTATGGTTATTATTTTAAACAGTTTATTTTTCTCATCAGAGAAAGTCTGTCATCTGAGTTCTTTTCCTGAGAAGATGATTCTCAAGCTCTTTTATCTGCCTAATTGGCTGCCTTTCTTCATGAAGGTTGTGGGTGGAAATGCAGCTTCTGCAGACTTGATAGACCCTCTGATTGAGCTATGCAGCTTTGAAGATGTAAGCAATATGTCACGAGAGAGCTTACTTTTAAAACAGAAAATATGCAAAGGTCTAGAGAGGTTCTGATGTCAAACGGTCCAATGCCATTTTCTCTCTAGCTTTTTAGACACAGGCACAGCAATAAAATATTTTGGTTGTTTACTGCAGCATCAAATCACACACAATGCGTTGTATATCATTAGATGTATATTACAGCATGATCCTACCTGCTTGGAGTATTCGACCAAAAGGTACATTGCTCTCAACCAATGGCAGGTATTGATTAAAGAAAAGTATTGATGTCTTTGAATTATTTTCTAGGGATCAAGTAGGTGACCTAGGAGTGTGTCTTCCACCAGGAGGTCAATGTAATGATTTGCAAAAGAGCAAGGTGGTTGCCGAAGGGGAAAAATGGTCCCTTGTTTCTTCCAGCCATCTTCCTTGTGCCAGCAGCAGTGTAGAGGCACAGGGTGCATCTCTTCACTTTGAGTCCCGAAGGATCATTTATCACTCTCCCATGATGCAGCCAAATGCAGATGGAACTAGCAGAAAGTCAGGACTGACTAGACTACATAATGGGGCAAGTGAAATTAAAGGAGAGGCAATGCTCGAAAAAGTTCAGAAGTTCGACTCAAGGGACAAAACTGCAGATGCTGAAAGCACGCGCAGCACATTCTTGACGTGGTTGCTGAAGCTTGCTTTCACGTCTTCAGATGTGGGGGTGAAATTTGAAGCCATGGCACTTATTAGTCTTATTATCTTACAGACAGAACCTGTTGTACAAAGAGCACAGTGAGTAGTTTTTACATTCGATTCTTATGTCATAGAATCCTTCATGTACTGATCAATACATTCATCTTAAGTCAGGTATAGTGGACTCCTATTTAGGAAAGAGATTTTGTTGCTTCTTAAGCAGAGCGCTGGATTAGATGTGCAAATTGAAACTATCAGAGCATTGCGTCTTCTTTTACATTGTAGGTCAGCATTCTTTCTTTTGTCCTTGATTACATTGTAACTTGAAGTTGCCAGATTATAATCTCTGCATAATTTTGTTTAACATTTCATGCAGGTGATGACGTCTTTTGCAAGCTGTGTTCTTTGGTGGGAAAATGTCCAATGGATATTGACGATCCTAGAGACTCTAATGTGGAAGAAAGGTTAAATTTAGAGATGTCAAATGCACCTACTAGCACTTCGAATGAGGTGCTAGAATCTCTAGCTGATTGCCTGATGCAGAATGGCATCAGTACTAAGGTAATCACGCCTGACTTTAAATCAAAGTATTGAAGGTACTCCATTAACATGACATCTTTTGTGTTTAGCAGGATTATGCCCTTCGAAGAAGTGTACTACGGACCTTCATGTTTCTTGGATCAAGAGAAAGTGGTATTTCTATCTTATTTGATGGAATAGGCACTATGAAACTAATCAGGGACCGGGGAAAGGAACTTGAGCACGTCATTGCAAATAATGGTGGGCAGCGGATTGATGGTAAGGGAGTGAATAATGCAAAACCCATAATAGAGCAAGGGAAATCTGGAAGTCTTGTATGGAGGCTCATAACCATGATTCATACTGAGTTGAGAAATGTTGAAGAAGAACAGGGGAACTCAGATTCAAGGACAGACGATGTAGCAGACGAAAGGTAGTTATTTCTTTTAGTACATATATATGTTCTCCATTTGGTGAACTTTATTTTGCTTAATAATGCATTTTTTTTTACTTTACAGGACTCTTCTTATACATGAAGCCCTGACACTACTTTGTCGACTTGTGTTGAATCCAAATTATTGCACGAATGCTTTGGTGTCACTTACCAAGGATAGGGAAACAGTGAGGCTAACGTTGAATGCTATTACTAAATTAATAAGCATGGGGCCCCATCTTCGGGTGTCTAGGCAAGGCGCCAAACAGCCAACAAATCTTACAGATCTATCAAGGACATTGAAGAACAGGATACTGACATTTCTTAGAACCATGCCAAATAACTAGGCATCACTTTGAGAGGGCCAAGGTTATCTAAGGATCATCCATGCGAGTTCCAGGAGGCATATTTTGAAAGCTTTTCTTTAATCTTTTGGACGCGTTCTGGACATCCAATTTATGTATCATGAACTTATATGAAAATAAAGAAAACCTTGCTGGTCTTTTTCATTCTACTGTAGCCAAACATGAAATAGTGGCAAGTGAGCACAAAAGGGAAATGGGACCTCAAAATCCCGTGGCGTGCATTCTGGTGGTGCCACGTGGCACCACCATGCAATGTGGAATGGAAGTCAGGTTGATCCATTCTGCATAACCCGCGGCGCAGGTAAGCCTTTAGGCTAATTTTTTTTAGGGCTTTTGAGCGCCGCATTTTTTTTAGTTTCTTCGAGCTCTCTTTGTAATCGAGCTCTCTGCGGTCGTTGTAGATGTTCCGACGGCCTTCCTGCATAGATCTTCCTTCATGCGCAGATCCTTTCGGAAGCATTCACGCTGTTTCTGCATTTCTTTCTGTACAGATCCGATGGCAGGAAAGCTAGAAGGATGTTATTATGGGTCTATTTTTTGCTGTTTTTGCATTCGGAAGGATTTTTTTTGTAGCTGTTCTTCGCCGAATCCTTTGTGCAGGTCTGTTTGATGCAGAAATCATCCTAATACTCTGTTTTTTTTTTTTTTTTGAAATTTTTGAGACATCATTGTAGGGGAATGGAGGTTCGGGCCTCCATTCCGGTTTCCAGGTGACCCGCTCCCGGCTAACGCCAGTCGCGGGACCCCGCCTGAAAGCTCGGAATGGAGGCCCTCCATTCCCCTATACATAATTTGAGCCAAACATGAAATAGTGGCAAGTGAATTTTTTGATTCGAGCATTTTTTTTTTTTATGCTAGGGTTTTTATATCCATGCCTTCAAGGTCATGCCGCATTAAATTCCATCAGTGGGCTTAATTTTTAGAGTTTTATAGCCTCTAGCTAGTCAAGGTCATGTGTCAGACGGTTTACCCATCCTTAAATAGACACGTGTATACGGTTCCACGTTTCTGTCTTAAACTGCTTGTGGTACTTTTCCTAAACGATTCACTACCGGACTCTAATGCCTTAAATATTAAATATTATATGTACCCGATATAGATTTTTCGGCATTTATGTCAATTCCATTTTCGAGCCAAACGTGTTTAATAATTTATTTATCAACCGCCTGGCAAGATATTATGGATATTCTTAATGCGATACCGTTATACCAAATGCGATATACTTATGCTAGTGTCTAAGTATTTAAGTATTTCCCCTCGATTATTTGTGTATCTCCGTTGGTAATTTCCTATATTCCTATAAAATCAAATTCAAACAATTTCTTAACGTTTACTTCAAAGGTACCTTCGTTCTTCGTCCTCGGGGGTCTGTTGCATTCCCTTCTTGACATTAAGCCCTAAAGACCTTGTATCTTAGCAGATGGTCAAAATACTAGCAGACAAAGAGTAGAAGCCGCATAGGAACTAAGATGGATCTAACCACTAAAGGAAAGGTCTGCATAATACTATACAAACTCTAGATGATATGCCATCAAGATCAACATCTACAAGAACTAGCAACCAATTTGCAAACAGGTTGCCCAGGTATTTCGACAACCCCCAAACCAAGTATGGTGCGAGTATATGACGTGGAGCAACTGCAAAATGCATGCACAATGGGCAGTACTGGATACGATGACATTATTCTATCAATCATCCAAAGCACATGGTAGTTGAATGATTTGTTAAGATGCTTATGATGTCAAATAAACATAGTCCATGTACTACTTCCTATTCGTCTACTCTTTTATTTCCATTTTCACAAAGAACAACTAAACTATTTCTATTCATCTACTTTTCCTTTTTGATTCAACTTTCCTTGTTTCATACTCATATGCAAAATACTTGTAAAATATTTCATAACCATATGTCTCACATGCTTCGCGTATTCTTTCATCCAACCCACTCATACAACTTGTTGGTTTTCCATTACAGGAAGTTGAACCGCATCGAGATATGGGATGAAGCAAATAGCCCAAACACAATAAATGACGAACTAAAATAGCACTGCTAAAGATCTTCTCACTCCATTTATTTAGAAAAACTGTTACAAAATGTCCAAATAGAATGTCTTCTACGAATGCCTCACATGATCTCCATATTTTTGAATTCCATACCACTCAGGCAACTTGTTGGTTTCCACTAGAGGAAGTTTGACCGCACTCTGTCGAGAGACAGAATGAGGCAAATAGCTCAAACACACTGTCAAAATCACAACATTGCAAGAGATCCTTCCCGAGCAACCAGCTAATACAGTTGCAATGCATACTCAAGTCCCGTTGATGAGATACGTGTGCACTTGGCTATGGCCATAGACAAACGACCTTAAGTCGTGCATGCACAAAATTACCCATATATACCATGGAGCAAAAAAAGACTTGTATTCTTGAACAACATTTACAACTAGACATTGATCAGCTATGAAGTATTAGAGCACAAGCAATCTCTGAGTAGCCAATTCGAGCACAACATGGACATGCAGTCTAATTGGATAATGAAACAGAGACCTTGACCATGGGTTTCATCGTATAGAGCATGGGCATAATTAAACACATACTGTTTTCTTTTGGGTTGGGGGGAGGGAGATTCATGACTTCCAATGTTTAGTGTGTATATTAATGTATTGTAATGGTTGTTATGTGTTTGTTGTTATGTTTTAACAAAAAAAAAGGAGAAATAATGGAATTAAAAATCGTGGCTTTGCACACGTCAAATAGTTCTATTGAAGGACAGAAGAAATCACAGAAGAAATGAGCATGATTTACAATATTTGTGGCTTACCAACCTGTAAATTTGTAGATGTCACGAGCGTCTACCTTCTTCTAGAATCGCAAAGCACCAACATCCAAAGCTTTAGATGGCAAGTGCACCTGATCAAACAACCAAAGCATTTGTCGCAATGCAAATGTAAAATGGTATTCACACATGCCTTATAGGTGCAAAAAAGAAGCAAACCTGAGATGGTATAAATGACAATGGCAAAAATTTTGTCCTTCATATTTGTAACATCAGGATCAAAATCCATGTTAACTTTGAAAGTCGTGTTCATCCTCTAGTTCAAGCATCTAGTGCACCATGGCTTGCATTTGAAAGCAAAAGTATATGACCTGAACGTAGTGAACAAAATTGGATGCTATAACAAACTAGAATATATGGAAGGACCAACCCGTTTGAAAACATGCCTCTTGCTCCTACTTTACTCTTTTCTATTATAGCAAGCCATGATCATCTGGCCAAGCTAACAAATGTACCTTCTTTTATTAGTAGGACCATATAGGGCCCTGTTATATAGAAAGAAATGTTTACGACACGTGTTGAAGCATGATTTTGAAGGCTCCCAACAACAATAGCTTAGATGACCATGATTAGCTAGACACACATTTTAATCATGTTGAATCTGTTACTGAGTGCATAACAAGGTAGAAAATGCGATTTTAGCTATTTTCAAATAGCATGTAACATTGAACCATGTATATGGCTCCATGTATGTCAAGCATGGCATAAATTTGCAGCCTTACTTTGTTGACACGTCATTATTAGGACGAGAAGAAGAATTTAACCTGCTGATTGTCAATCTTGACTGGTTCGTATTGCTGGAGACATGATGATACTCGTCCATGAACAAATTACTGTAAGCCAACAAATTAATCTCATATGGGAAGTGATTGTGATTGCATTTTAACCTGGACACAACAGTGCCAAAGTTTTAGATTTGAATCTGTGCAATCAGCTGATCAAAGTCATAGCTGAAATAAAATGCAACCCAGCCCAGCACACATATACTTGCTACAATCAGCTGAGAAGGAAGCCCGCCATTGAAGAATAGGTAGAACAGTGGTAGAGACGAAATGAAGCAGAACAGAATGAAATGCCATGCAGATTTGAAGTTAATTATTAAGCATCACGTCAACAAAATCCATGTGTATGGATCACGTAAGAAAATCGTATCTAATGTGCCAGGTGGAGGAATGCAAAGCGTCGGATGGAAGGAAATAAAAGGGAGCTTCTTGTGGCAATGCCAGGAAGAGCGAAATGAGGAATTTGCTAAGCTTATTGGCTACTCCTTGACTTCATTTTGGGTACTATGGGTCCTCTGACTACCAACAAGAACAAACTGGCTGGATATCGCCGGTATCACCTATGGCTCCCATCCCCTAGTATTAGGAAATCGAGATGATG
>JAANSK020293156.1:0-19924 GCA_011763485.2 Isoetes engelmannii
CCCAATCGAGCAACCACAATCCTCCCAAAAGTTGGGAGAAAGAGAGGAGAGAATATAAAGTAATATGTTATATGGCGACTTTTTGTGCTTATATCAACCTACCTAAAAGTTTAAAAACATCATGATGCATCTATAATTTTCTTATCAATTTAAACATACTACTATTCCATAGCAATTGCACACTCTTTTATTTTTCCTTTTTTTTTTTTTTTTTATGCAGGAGTAGGTCAAATCCCTTGTACCCCACATAGGTACTTGAGGTAACCTAGATTCCCGTAGGATGTCCTGCATAAAAAAAGGACAGCTAAACAAGGGCCACCCCAGCCTCCCACAATAGGGAGGGATATAAACTAGATACCTACTTCCCGGTTTCTGCAAGCTCGTGCTCAGGTCACCAAAGCGACCTGAGCAAATCCACCAAAGCTCTTTCGAGCTAATGTTCATCATGCCAAATAATCCGATCCCTTTATCAAGGAAAACCTCCAGCCTCTCCCGATGAGGCAGAGGGTTCCAACACTGCCCCGTACTCAAAGCCCCATCACCTTCTTCCTCCCACCGGAGTACTAGAGGGATATGGCAGCTAATTTCCATGGGTTGTCTGGACCCTTTTCCAATCCCCCTTTTGGGCAATTTTTTAATTGACCTACCCAGTTTTTGGACCTCCGCAGCACACATAAGCACCTTCACCAAATATTTTACGTCATCATTATTTGCATCATTAATATGTTGATTATATCCTTTATATACTAAAAAACACTCATGATTTTTTGAAGGACAATGAAGGGTTATGGAAGGGTGATGAAGGGGAGTTTGAAGGGCAATGAAGGGCAGTCAGCACCTGTTCAGCACATGTGTCGCCCACATGCTTTTTTGAGTATGTCAATTAAAAAGCCACCCTTTTAAGGGGCAACCACGCTAAAGCATTAGTGCCTTCCTTGGAGCAGAAAACAAAAGGTAAAGATAAAGGCAAACAATAAGGTCACGTACCTGAATAGTTCACTCATAGCTCCTTATTGTGGCTACAATATCAGATTTCTAACTATGCAGGTACCATTTTGACTCATATCCAAAAACATATAGGATACATTCTACATGCCCTACTACCTTTGCTCTTAAAGACTTGACTAGCTTCATGCTTATATGACCCCAACTTACACCACAGACTTGTGTCAAACTAACTCTTTTTTTTTTTTTTTTTTTTTTTTGAAGGCAAGATTTTTATGTTTTTATTAATAATATAATATGTAAATACATTTATTTCTGGCTCCATAGTAGCCTGATAGCCTAAACATTTCAGCACAATCCACCCAAGTATGGAATAACATAAAATGCTACAACTTCTTTGTATTATTGTAGGTAATAGTAAATACATTCATACACCAAAAAAGTATAACAGAACCAGTCATCTAGTGCTATCCATCCAATGTTAGGAAGATAACAATATGACTGATAGCATCAGGAACATATTTTCTTCAGTTCATTGATGAGTTTTATGCGGCAATATCTTAATGGCTCGAGAAAGGTTGAAATCAACCATTTGAAGAACATCTTCATGTGCAAATACAGAACGGAGGATCAAAGGAATGACCTTCCATGTTGCAGACTGGTCTATAGAAGGGATCGGTGCTGTTAAGCTCCTTTAGCTGGAGGTGCTAGGAGTCCTGGTTATGATGAAGCACTCTTTTAGCCGGAGGCGCTAAGAGTATCCATCCACTGACTCCACCCCATATCCCTATTAACAACTCCATCCCCTGTGGTATGTTAATCGGGCCTTTCTATTGCTAGTTCAATTGAGTATGGAACCGGGGTTCGCGGGTTACTCTGGCTCAACTTGAGATGGGCACGAGTGCGTGCTTCATGGATCATGATTGCACCAACAACTAGGATATACCAGTGGTACCAATGAGAACTCGCTACTAGTTCAGTTAATCGACGATGGAGAACTCCTCTCATGGCTTGTAACAGAATGTATAGCTTCTCTAAGAGTTCACATCTAGGATATCTTTTGCACTGTTTCCTTTAACTTTATTGTGAGTCCACATGCATTACTGATCCTGGGGTCTCATGGTTGGAGTTACATAACCCAAGGATAAATTGACAAAATAGGACACTAACCTTTTGGATGGCTTCAACCTTGATGTTGCCATTGTCCTAGCCTTTCCAGTTTCAATCCTTGTCCCCCCTCATGATTTAGCTCTAGTTCTAGCTCCTATCCGTGGTTTGGTTCGGATTCTCTTTTATGCCCAAGCATCTACAAATCCCACCTAGTTCCAATGTGTATTCCGGTTATGGCTCCAATTTGATAATCTTTGAATCGTTCACGTTCCCAGCCAGAATTCTACCTTCACAACTGTTCAGATATTCTAAGAGGGATGTAGCCCCAATTTCGATTCAAGATCCTCTTTCTGTCTTACAAATCATCAGGGATCTGGGAGCCATTGCCGCCGGCTCGGCACCACTCCGGCTTTCTAAGATCTGCCTAATTGTATCCTGCACCTTTCGAGATGTGGTGATTGTCTTAAAGGTCAAAGTTCAGCCAAGCATGCAAACTGGAATTGGAGAATTTGGTACTGGAATAGTATCAAAATCTCAAATTGGAATCAGAACTAGGATTGTTTAAAATTTTGGAAGGGCGCACTGATTGAAAGTGGGACTAGTAGTGGAGCACAAACTAGAAATGTGAAGTGTCAGGCTGGAACAGGAATTTGATTTTGAATAGGATAGTGAACTAGAAGCCAGAGTTCAGACAAGGGCTGGAACTAGAGCATGAACTAGATAGGATAAACTTGAGTTGGAACTGGTGTCATGGCAGAAACTTGATCAGAAACATGAATTGATGTTCCAGCAGATAATGGTGCCGAAAGAGGGATATGTATTCTGGCTTGCCAGTCTATCACCGGATTGTGTTGCTCTAACCAAGGTAAGCTTAGAATGATTGGTGCATGTGGACTCTTAATGAAGTTGAAGGACATGGCGCAGAAGGTTGCTTGAGTTTGAACCTTCAGCAGGACGATACATTCTTCCACCAGCCCCGAAAGAAGTTCTCTTCTGTCAGTAGCCTGGATTACTACCAGGTGCTCTATTGCTACAATTATAAAATTTTAGCCGAAGGCAAAGGCATGATCCATAAAAATTGCATGTACCCTGGTGTCGAGTTGAGTTTTGATGTTCCATAAAACTGTTCCCCTGCTCAACTGAGTAGGTAATAGGATAGGTTACTGATCTCCTTGCAAGGAATGACAGTATTCTCGGCGGTACTGGTTGGAGGCTTTTGGTTATAGACCTAACGACAAGGGACTCCTACTTGGCTCTTCCTTTCTCATTTTCCAACTTAACAGGGCAGTGTTGGGCAAAGTGCCAAGTCCCTACAAAACATAGACACAAACTAGATGTACATCATCGCTGTTTTTTTGCAGCAAAGAGAGGTTCCCAAATCATTGAAAAGCCTATTTGCATCGGAGAAGGATCATCTGATTCGCAGGAATTCGGCGAAGAGCTCATTGGTGCCGGGGTTGGATCTAGGCCGAGGCTAGAGGTTGATAATCCCCGGGATTCCTTTCCCTACTTCTGCTTGAAAAGCTGGTTATCACACCGTATCGTAGAGCTGATGGCATCAACCAGGATCTCAGTATCCACCATAGCTAGAAGAAGATCCTTAATCATCACAAAACCCCTATCAAAAATATCCTTGAAGCGCTACATCATCCCAACTGGATCTTGGGACTAGCCTTTGGGACTCAGGAGCATAAGTGGATGTTGGTCACGCTCTCTAGCTCAGACTCCAGAGTTTGGCCAAAGCCATTCACTGTCGGCCAGTGCCTCTAAAGCATGCTTCGAGGTCCTCAATGAACACCACAAAGTCATCACGTTTCAGTGCATTTATCTCTATAATGAAAGGGAACCAGTCAAGAGCCATAGCATCGAGCAGGAGTTGATTAGACCAACCTGCATTCATCTATTAGATAATGATGAGGATGAAGATGGAAAATAAGTCAGGTTTGGTTCAAGAAATCCCTTATCTTGGACCCCGTACCATCAAGCTTTTCTTGGAGATGGATCTTAGGCTCAATTCTTGGCAAAGCAGAGGTCGAAGTGGGAGCCAAAGAACTAGTCATCATTTTTTAGTTCCAAGCACAATTGCAATAGTTTCTCCCACCGCTTTAGCAAGGCCTCAAGAGATATGAGGAGTCGTGATTTTTTCCATGTCTAGAAGTCGGAGACAATTTATAGGATCTGGATAGAACCAAAAGAAGAAAGGGATTCTGGTTCAAATTCTCACAAAACTTATACTAGAATGAAGCGAAAAAGATGCAAGAATACACAAAAGATACACAAAGTGTACTCGAGAGATTGCTAGAACTTAATGTATTAATGAATTTACAACAATGAGTACAAGCGCTCGAGGTACAAATAGAATCAAGGTTAAGAACTAGATAGAGCACGAGACCTGGAATAGGAACTGGAACAAGGACAAGGCAGAACACAAACAAAGAGGTCCACAACTGGTGTTGAACCAGACTACTAGAACGGTCATCTGGATCCTGCTTGTATACTCGCCCATACAAGGGGGCATATGCTGATACGCATGGAAGTTGTCAGCAGTGATTTTAATTAAATACGATACACAAAAAACGTATTAAGTACGGAAAGTTCCAAACATGGTATTAAATACATATAAAACGAATTTAATAGGTATTTAATTTTTCTGGGCAGATTCTGGAAAAAAAATTCGATGAGTTCCCTAACAAACTCAAAGATAAATTTCCTGTATTTGTAGAGAAGTGCCATGAACTCAGAAAGATTTTTTTTTTAATTTCTCTGAGAGAACATAGAGGAATTCGGAGAGTATGTAGAAACTCGATTTTTTTTCTTTTTCTGAGATTGTTTTCAAATATCTTTGGGAGAATATAGAGAAGCTCGGAGAGTATATAGAAACTCAGAGAGTTTAATGATGAACACGTGTTTTTTTTTTTTTTTTTTTTGAGATTTTGTTTTTAAATATCTCTCCGAGAACAAGAGGAAGTCAGAGAGTTTGATTATGAACTCAGAGAGTTTTTTCCCCTAACTCCTCGACTTGTTAAACGTATTTTCAGAGTATTCTTTGTACTTGGAGAGAAACCTATGAACCCTTCGAGCCCCCCCCCCATCCCCCCCGCTAGCAACCCAAAAACCTTGTAATTGGAACATGTTTTAGCGTTTGGAAACGTACTCTTTTGGTTTTGAACGTTTGGATAAGAATTCTAAATGTTCGTGCAAGCAATTGATGCAACGGTGTGTTAGAGCATCTGAGATCAGCATGAGCTACTCGGTGTGCGTATATGTCGAGCACTCCTGCAGAGCATAGTGCTCATCTTCTACTACCTGCATTGACTACCTCAAAAGAATCTAATATATGTGGCAAGCATTGCTCAAGCTTCTCAAAGATTGATAGGAAGGGAGAATATGTTGGTGCATGTCTTGAACACACCTGAAAAATAAACCAGCCAAAGTCCAAAGCATGACTAGCAAAAACATTGACCATAGTCTGAGAGAATAAATCCTTAGCACACTCTTGTAAAGTTCATGATCGTGTCCATAAATTGAAGAAAGTCATACTAAAGTATATATGTCAAAGGTTCTAAACCTACTCTAAAGTCCTAGGCATCCGTGACAATAAAGAAGATGATTTAGCATAGGTTATTAATGGAAAACCTAGTTTTTTTAAATACATATCAATTAATCTTCAGATGCTTGCATATCTGAATCCTTAGCAATGTAATTAATTATAGTCGTATGCCCTATAAATGATATGTAAAGTGTAGACAAGGTGATCCAAAAGTGTGTATAGAATTCCACTATAAGAATATAGTAGGTGAAGAACTATGACCATGGATTTTGCATTACTTATACCTAGTGCATAAGCACAAAATGTTTCTTCTTCATAGACTAAGAATGAACTGTTACTCAAAATCCACAAGGCAATTATAATGTAGACAACATTGAAAAGGACAAGGTGATTGCACATGATGGATTGTGTGTTTCACTGGTGTCATTGATCCATGTTGCTTTTGGTAATGAGAGGCCCTAGCTTTGCTGATAATATCTGATCTCCTTCAAGCTGGGGGGTATCCTACTCTCTCTTCTCCTCTCTAGTGGCACTTGACTTCTTTGTGGTTTGAATACTTTCGCCCTCAGAAAATCCATAGGGTCGGCGCACCTCAGGGTATACTTGTGCTTCTTCTTATTGGCCTCTTCCCCTTCAGTCGACGGGCTAGGTGGGCGGGAACTCTCCCTTCGGTTCGCTCTAGGCCTCTTCCCTTTCCTGATTGCTTCTCTTCTAGCTTGCTGCTATTGTTCTTCTTGCTATTTCTCTTGCTGCTATTGCGCTTCCTGCTGATCCTGACCTTGTTACTGAACCTCCCCTTGTTCCTGTGTAGGGTTGGACCTCTCTGATCTAGTGATGCCGCTCAAATTTATCTTAAAGGGCAATCTTTTACCCATGTCTGAATATGGGGATGCCCTCTCATCATAGTAGGCTTTCCAGTTTTCGAACCCCTCCACAGTGATGCCCGTCGATCTGTCCCACTCATCAAGCCATATTCTTCGCCTCATATCTGAAATTTTCTTGGGGTTATACCCCATGAGCCGGGCTACTTCAAAACATCATAGATTATCTGTGGCCTCTGTTCATAGTCTGGATCTCTTCCCTTACCTCAACCCTTTGACTCAGTTGAAGTTCTGCCTCTAAAAGTGCTGGTGACAACCCAGGTGGCAAGGCAATTGGCTTATGTTGATTTACAAATCTATCTGCCAACTCTAGGACGTAGACATGCAGAAAATCTGCATGGGCTGTCTCAGTGACAAGTTGGCACAAGACCACAGTGGTCATGGTCTTGGCCCTCCAAGCTCGATGTGCAGTGTCCATCTTAGGTGTAGTTTTAGTACGTGCCATAACACTGGATGTCAAATAGTCTAAGCAATTGAAGCAGAATCTGTGCTGGCGGTTTATATTGGGGAGCCAAATCTTCTCGGGAAGGCGTGCCAAATGAAGACACATATACAACTTTTATAGATGTCTGCACACGTGTCAATCTGTCAGAAGCTCAAAAAAATTCAAAATCCTTGTAGGTTGACGTGGCAAGTGGCTGACATGGCAGAAGTTGACGTGGCATAGCGGAGCTTCCATGTAAACACACGTAACTAGGGGTGCTATAGTCATTTGCACCTATGGTCTATTATGGTAGGTCCCCCGCACAATCTATAAATCAGCTTTAGCAAAGGTTGGGCATCCTGGAGAGTGCAGAGGTGAATCATGCCAGATATATCCAACATCTTTTGAAAACTGACCTTCCTTCTTAGCTAACCCATTGGCGTAACGGACCTTCCGTGTAAACACACATAACCAAGGCTGTTACAGTCGTTTACACGCATAGTCCGTTATGGCTGATTTGGCAGTGTACAGGTGGCAAGTTGCTGACGTGTCAATGAGATGACGTGGCAAACAACTGATGTGGCGAATGCTGACTTGGAAAACAACTGACACGGCAGATGCTGACATGGCGTAACGCACCTTCCGTGTGAACACACCTAACTAGGGGTTGTACAGTCACTTATACGCATGGTTCGTTACGGTTGCTGGCCTGCACACTTCAACATCCTAGAGACTGCAACAAGGAGTAGGCCACGCCTCACAACTCCCAAAAATTCGCTTGCTTTGTTAGCAAACTTGAAAGCATAATGGACCTTCCGTGTAAACACACCTAACTAGGGGTGTTACAGTCTCTTATACGCATGATCCATTATGGTGACATGCAATTCTGGCCCTACCACTATTTTTGCCTTAAAATTCTCTAAACTCACTATCTACCTTGAATTTTTAGGGCTAGTTAGTAAACTTCCACTGAATCAAGTGTCGGGGCATAATTATCATCAATATTCCTTGTACTGGCACTTGTGTTGCCCTCTGTTTGGCCCAACTTTATCAACTGCACTAGTAGCTGGTGCTCAACTGCTCTTCCCTGGCCATGGCTTCTGTACTTAACCCTAACTAAGCTACTCAACCCTAATTATGCCACTCGACCTACATTTACAGTTTTACTCCTCCCAATCCACAGGACTTAATACTGGGAATAGAATTGACGGTCAATGCCAGTGTCCCGAGTCCTGAGATGTTCTCCTGCATCAAACTTGACCGTGATTATGCACACATCTACCAGAAGGTGTCCTAGGGACATCTACCGAAGACCTAAAATCAAAGAGACCAATGCATCACACTGCCAATACTCCTCACACAGTGTCACATTCCGGTGAACACTTGTATTCGTGAAAATCAATGAGGTGGCCCAAGTCGCCATGAGCGACTGCTCTGACACAAAGTGAAATACCCTGAGGAAGCCCCACACCGTTTGTTGCCATCAGGCAAGAGTGAGGGTGTTCTTCCGACGTGTCGAGCCTGGACACCTCATCGACCCCCACTCTATCCTTGTAATAGCTAACCAAGAACGCATCAGCACAACAACATACATCATACTTCAACGGGCAATCCACAAACTAACAGAGTGCGCAGCATAAGGGAACTAACACAGAGAACTACCTAGTGGGTCCTCTTAGTCCCGTGGGTAGGTCAATGGCTTTCGTGCTCTCTAGTCAGACGGAGTCTATAGCAGTATGGCAAGGCATGGGGTCAACAATGAAGCAGACCCATATCCATCCGCCCCTCCTGCAGACACCTTCAGATAGGGCCAATGGTACAATGTTGAGGGGGCTCCAGACTTGGGCTTGCAAGATACCTGAACCCTCCAGATACCCTGCTCGCCGAGGCAGAGCCCATATGCCCTCTGATGAGCCAGGATCCAAACCCGGGGATCCGATCTGCCCTATGCTAGGAGAGTCATGGTGAAAATGCCCTGGAACCAGGCATCCCCCTCCGGCAACTTTAATCTGAAACCGGACATACTCATGTTTCATACCACGAGCCATTTTCCAACATGTCACCTACCGCTCCGTTAGGCAGCGGCACACAACTCACGACCCGCCAGGGGTTTTCCCACGATCCCTTTCTCTGTCTTCCTCCTAGGAAGGTCCCGGTGTCTAACCCCGATACTACATCCCGCGAGACTAGCATAAGTACGAACAGACCATATCACGAAGCCCTCAACACCATACCTTTACCACAGGTCCCCCCTGGTCTGCATGCCTCAAGGATCTACCTAGCCTATGGCCATCTAATAACCACAGAGCAGGTAATCTTAACCTAATACAATCCATCTAATTACAGAATTCAACTGCATTCATAACTTGAAAATCTTCACCATTCATCTATTGATGTAGAAGCATAACTTGAAAGAGCTTACAACAGAATCACAAATGGAGATAAGCTCTACGAGCTATCAGAGATGGAGAATCATTCAAGCATCCAGAATCAGCGTATGAACAAGAACTAACCTTGACAAGCTCTCCAGAGGACCGCTCTCCAATCCTCTTTCGACACCACTTCACCAAGCCTCCCCAAAGCTCGGCCTCCTACAAAAATACAACAATCACCAACGATCACACTTTGCACAAACCACTACTCCAAATTGTGACCTGCCAATTGCCGGCGCCTTAGCTCCTCGAGCCAAGCTCAGCTCATCAAACAAACCCTGATTTGGAGGTCGTTCGCTTAGCGTGCCGACCAACTTGGTGTTGGCACCAGGTGGTGACACGTGTCACAATAGTGCCACTCGTGTGTCATCTTATCCCATGTGCCACGTGTGACTGCCACATCACTCGACATGTATCACTCCTCCAAACCATTACATTAATTATTTTAGAGTCATTTTCATGTCGCTCAATAATTAATGATATGGTTGGATGTCTGGAAGCCGTGGTCACATGGGAGTGTTACAAGACCTTATCGTGAAGCCCTCGTATACCATGTTTGGACCCAGGTCCCACCCTGGTCTGCAGGCCGAAAGGATCTAATCTACAATCCTAAGATTCTAGTATATTCACAGAGCAAACAGCTCTAACCTAGAAATCCAGTTGCCTTTTCAGAATGGAAATGTAACCATCCATCTAATCACAGAATAACAGTAATTCACATCTAACATTCATCTAAAATACTGGAATTTAAAATTGAAATGCCTTTTCATAAATCAATATATAAGCATTCATCTTTGGGAGATTAGGCTTCCCAAGCCATCAGAGACAGAGAGCAGGAAAGCCAGCATTCAATCCCTAAGATGCCTACCTCAGTGCGCTACTCCCATTACCTGGGTTCCTCCCTCTGTAGCCCTAGACTCTAAGCCAACCTATAATCCAATATCATAGGACTAAGGTGCCTATCCTACAGAACATATCTACTAACTATCTAAAGCTCAAGGATCTCTTAGTGCCTACCTGCAACAAGCAAAGTCCACTGAGAAGGCTCGTATCTCCCAAACGGTAACTTGGATGCACCTGAGACAATTCAGAGTAGTTCGAACGCTCAATTCCAAGCGGATTCTGCCCAAGGATGACCGCTTTTGGCCACCGTTTGATTAGAATTAGTAAGTCTCCTTTTCCCAAGATAGCAAGTCTCCCAAGGGTCAAGCTCTGCTTGTCCCAAACTGGCACACGTCCCAACTAGTGCCCAATTGACCATTTTGGCTTAATTAGTCATATTTCCATTAATTATGACATATATATGCCATTTTAATGGTTTTAAGATTATTGGCCAATGGTTGGAAGTTGTGGTAACACAGGAGTGTTACAAACACCCAAGGGGACTACTGTACGCCGAAGGATAAACAATCATGAAGAGCTGATCTAAGCTTTGGCATAGTTTAGAGCAAATGCACAGAATTACCTCGTTAAAATTTTATTAAAAGCAAGGTTTTCTTAAAGACAAACTATGAGGGGACTTCATAAGGCAGCAGAAACAAAAACATATCTTTCTTGCTTTGATCTATCCCTGGGGCGAATAAAGCTGGCAATAGAGGTTAAATCGTTTGTAAGCAAGTCTACAAAGTTACATTACCTGTCTTGTAAACTATTTGATGAGCACAAACATCATAACTATCTTGTCTCTTATTCTAAGAGATGTATACATCGATTCTCTCAAAGCAAATACAAAAGGAAACAATAGGCTAAAAAGTTCATCATAATAAAGAATAGAGTGCAGATAAGCGCCTTGAAGAATTGTATCAACAAAAGAGCCATTCCACCATGTTCTGATGTGTCGCAACTATGGCTTAGAAAGGGACTACAACTTAGAAAATATGCTTGATTTCTTTCCAATACATGCTTCTGCCAAATGGGGCCAGAGGAGTCTAAGCATGATATTAACTCTGAAATCAATCTCTATATATAATAAGATTCAGTCACATCTTTCACATTAACTTAAGAAGTATTCCAGGTAGCTTATATTATAAATAGCTACAAAGTAATCCAATCTAATAGTTTCTCTAAAATTCTATTGTTCTGAGAAGCCCTACATGAATAAACCAAGTCTTAAAGTTTAGAAATGAAAAAAGGAGAATTCTAAAATCTGGAAAGGCATCTATGGTAGATCTACTCTGCTGCTATAAAAATGAGGACTTCATAGAAGTTACAACCAGAAGTTTATCTGTATTGGGCTGAGCATACATTAAAATTTAGCTGAAAAACACATTGATATTCACTAATAAAGAATGTTATAAAACTCAAAAGAAGAAAAGTACCTCTAGTTGGAGAAGCTTCTTGTTTGTTGCCTTCATAGAAAAGAAATTTTAACCGCCTGTAATCCAAAGATAGTTACTACCATTATAACTGCTGCAAAGATAAATTTATGAGATAAGCCATTAACCTCAATGAGATAATGAACTGGAGCTTCCTTCTGTCCTAAACGAAATTCATAAGCAGGCATCCCCACTGATTCACGATTTGTGATCATAGCTAATAAACAAAGGCAATCTAACTAAGGCAGCTTGCCAATGCATTCGAAGTTCAGCTTATTTTTTTTTTGTTTCTTCAATACAACAGCTTAATTTTTAGTTGCTCTGTCTATCAACTTCCTTTTTACTCAATCCCATGCTGCTAATGTATGATAGCCTGACCCTTCTTTAATGTCCTAAATGAGTGCAAAGAAACACCACATTTGCTTCCATGTGGAACACAACATTGATACATACAAATGCCAAGATCTGCCACTTAAGGCATTCTCTTGACCGTACAGTCCAAGTTCACAATGTAAGTCTAAACATTTCAGCCCCATGAGACATGAGAGTTACATTCAACTTGCCTGTGATAACCCCCTCTTTCTTTGTTACATAAAATACCTGGTCATAATGCATCACTTGTGCCATTATCTTTTCTTCCTTTTTTGCTCATTGACGCCCTATATACAGGACGTAGCAATTAATTGTTCATCCACAACAAAGACAAACATAAACATATCTTGTTGGAGTCATATACGTCAGGCATAAGACAATGACCAAAAAATCTGGACGATTATCTGTATATATGTTAACAAGCTTCATAAAATGCAAGCCATTAAGAATCAGCTTCTCTGTGACTGTGGGGTATGATTTGAGGGGAGGTCATAACTATGGGTACTCATTAGATAAGATGACCAAAGATTGCCATTATCTAAAGCATTTCCTACATACACAATTTTCCTATGGAGCCCTATTGCAGTTTAGAAAGGCCTGCACTAAGCTCAGCTCAGGACTCCTAATGATCTTTGGGACCTTTTCGCCATTTAGATGCTGCCATCATTGAGCACGTAAGAAGCATGAAACTCCCTTCAGATAAGCATCCTCAGAGGTAGCAGTCAGATGCCTCATGCTTGATCTTTAGAAGAAAATGGCAGCTAGAAATCAGATGCCTGAACTCCAAAGAAAATTAGAAGCACATAAGCATACCCAAAACATCCTCTATGTATGATAACCTATAATTCTAGGATATTGTTATCTAATGATGAATAGACTGCGAACTCAACAAATGTTGGTCTCCATACGAATTTTGTGAAGGGTATAAGCATCCCTGAGTTCGAAAATGCAGATTGGAGCTTCTGCAAGCTTCTAAACTATGTATATAAGCTTTGTCAAATGGCCAACTATCATGAAGCCAGATGCCAAATCTCACCTTAAGCATATCTGGAAGAAAAATGCACATAAATGCTGTGTAGATCTACAACCTTCAATAGTTTGGGAGAAAAGTGGCCTAGTTTCTGGACGGACTGTAATGAAGTGGAATGGCTCTCCTCCATTGAATGCATTTAAAATTGCTCATTACTATTCATAATTTGAATATTTAACTTCATGTTAACGCTCGCCTTTCTCCATATGTACTCTCTCCGTTGCATGACCAAAAGCGGATACAGAAGGTTTGACTGCATACACCCCCCAACCCTAGCATCTCTAGTAATATGGATGCCAATAAGAATAAGGCAAGGTTCTTAGAACTACAATTTCGTCATAACCATTTGCATCTCTCTTGCCCTTTGGAGATAACAGCTTTCTTTGTTTGTACATCTATCATTTTCAAGTTGATAAATTTTACAAAGAGTAGCCTTCTAACACTGCATGTATCCTTCATGTAAATGTTTCACCTCTCAGTCAGCACTTCAGACATGTCTGGTGCAGATTATCAAATCTTCCCTACATCATTAGAGACTTCTTAGATAGTCAGCTCTATGACTTCAGATGCCTCATTCCAATATATCCACGATTGAAAACCATAATAGCTTTCTGAAGAAAATCATCTATGTAGAACTGCCATGTCAAAAACCCTGAAATGGACAATGAGCAAAGCTTTGATTATAAGAAGTGGTTCAGAAAGTCTGACCTGCTACGTTCAGTGACAAAATCAAGCTATAACAGGGTTTATCCCCTGTGTTTATTCACAAAAATTCAGAAAACATCATACATTTGTCAGAATAAAGCACATATATATATTTGCAGGCTTCAAGTGTCTAAACATAAGCTCCCAAAGATCCCAAGGTGACAAAGGATTATCCTTAACTGCAAACCCCCACCTTGTAGAGAGAACTGTTGCACGTGATGGGAAGGCTATGAAATTAGTATCCATTTTGTAAGATGAATCAATAATCAGGTCTTTTCCATATTTGTCAATTGTCTTCGCTAGGGACTTTTGATGCTTTGATGCAAGAGTGTGTAAACATGAGCATCTAAAATGATAATCAGCGATTATCCTAATACGATCAAAATTGCTTGAACACCTACAGTAGCTTAGTATTGCTAAAGCCAGACGTGCATACCGTGACACAAATTCTGCATCATCCATTTGCAACATCCATACATTATGTCTTGGCCTACCCAACTTGAGGAAGCCTGTACATAGCTGTGGCTTTTAAGCCAGAACTTATTAACCACAAAGAAAGCTCGAAGTAATCAACAGACTGGGATTTGGGCTGCTCAATAAGGTTGCTATGTTGTTTCTGTATGTGTTTTGAGGTCCAGAATTAGACACCTTTAACAAGGTGACCTAGCAAATGCACTAATGACCTGCGTTTGCACCACAAAAAGGAATCTTTTAAAGATTCCCTAAAATACCCTTAAAATTTACCACTTTTGGGGGGTCAAGTTGGCCCTGAATTTACGATTGCATGTGCCATTTTAGGGTCCAAAATTAGATTAAAATTCTCGATGTTTGAAATTTACCCCTCCAAAGTAGGTGGAAAAATAAAATCACATTTAGGTTAATTTTGGACACACTTGGAATTTAGGAAAATTAAAGAACCACTAGAATCTTGACAAAAAATAAAGGCTAAAATGTGCAAATGAAGGCACAGAAACAGACACAGATGCTTTGTGTCTATGTGCACATAGATACTCTGTGTCTATGTGCACATAGACATAGAGTAAAAACAAGCGGGGGGTGTCTATGAGTGAAAAAAAAAACAGTGTGTCTATGAGCGCATAGACACACTGCATTTTTTTCAATCTGTGATAGACACGGAGTGAAAAAAAATACAGTGTGTCTATGAGTTCATAGACATGCTGCATTTAATGCAGTGTGTCTATGAGTTCATAGACACACTGCATTTTGTTTCAATATGTGGCAGACACAGAGTGAAAAAAGATGCAGTGTGTCTATGAGCCCATAGACACACTGCATTTTTTGCACTTTGTGTCTATGAACTCACAGACATAGAATGAAAAAAATGCAGTGTGTCTATGAGTTTATAGACACACTGCATTTTTTTCACTCTGTGTCTATAAATTTATAGACACGGAGTGAAAAAAATGTAGTGTGTCTCATAGACACACACTGCATTTTTTTCACTCTGTGTCTATAAGTTTATAGACACAGAGTGAAAAAAATGCAATGTGTCTATGAACTCATAGACGCACTGCATTGTTTTTCACTTTGTGTCTATAAGTTTATAGACACATAGTGAAAAAAATGCAATGTGTCTATGAGTTCATAGACATACTGCATTTTTTTCACTCTGTGTCTATAAGTTTATAGACACGGAATGAAAAAAATGCAATGTGTCTGAACTCCTCATAGACGCACCGCATCTTTTTTCACTCCGTGTCTATAAGTTTATAGACACAGAGTGAAAAACATGTAGTATGTCTATGAACTCATAGACGCACTGCATTTTTTTCACTCTGTGTCTATAAACTTATAGACACAGAGTGGAAAAAAATGTATTGCGTCTATTAGTTCATAGACATATTGCATTTTTTTCACTTTGTATCTGTAAACTAGATTGGTTGATCTAGTGGTAAGGGTGGGGGTTTGGGGAGCAATGTCTAGGGTTCAAACCCTTGGAAAAACATAAAAGTTTTATCCACCAAATTTGGTATCTTTTTAGAGGCCAAGGCTTAAGATCATTGGATGCATCGGTTGTACGTATATACATACAAATTTAACATTTATACAATACAAAATTCATATTTTCTATTCCAGAATATGTGTGTCTCAAATTTTCTATTCCAGAATATGTGTGTCTCAAATTTTATATTCTGGAATATGTGTTGCACTCTGTGCCCATAAAGTTATGGACACAGATTGAAAAAAATGCACGTAATTTGAGACACAAATATTTTGTAATAAAAAATTTGAGACACATATATTCTGGAATAGAAAATATGATTCATATTTTCTATTCCAGAATATGTGTGTCTCAAATTTTCTATTCCAGAATATGTGTGTGTCAAACTTTCTATTCTAGAATATGTGTTTCACTCTGTTGCTATAAAGTTATAGACACAAAGTGAAAAAAAATGCATGTAAATTGAGACACACATATTCTAGAATAAAAATTTTGAGACACACATATTCTAGAATAGAAAAATATGAATTTTATATTGTATAAATTTTAAATTTGTATGTATATACGTACAACCGATGCAGCCAATGATCTTAAGCCTTGGCCTCTTAAAAGTTCCTAAGTTTGGTGGACAAAACTTGTATGTTTTTTCAGAGGTTTGAACCCTAGATATTGCCCTCCAAACCGCCCACCCTTACCACTAGATCAACCAATCTTTTCTTGAAATAATAGAAAATCCATGCTTAGTTAAGGCCGGGACCGGAAATCCTTTGTTCAATTAAAATTGTTTGTTCCAAAAGGGATTCGTGACAGAGTGAAAAAAATACAATGTGTCTACACGTGAATAGACACATTGTATTGTTTTCACTCTATGTCTATGGGCAGAAGGCTTTTATAGACATGATATAGGATGGAGGGCTATTGGCCGAGGTAAACATCATATCACCCATGCATTCTTATGTAAAATGATCTAGGAGCCCTAGTCAGACATCTGGAATAAGGGAATTGCAGTTGAAGTTAGCTTTTATTTCATATGTTAACGATACTTTATTTAATAGAAAATGTCCAGGAGGAACAACTAGATAGTATAAAAGGATGATGTAAAAAAGGTTAAAAACGATTTGCAAATATATACCAAACAAGAAGTTTTAGCAACTGCATGCATCTTGTTTGGTAACTTGTTGTTTGCTTCCATGGCATGTTGTTTTGTTGGTCTGCAAGGTTCGAATCCTCTACTGCCTTTATCTTCTTCTTTTGCTATTATTTTTCCATTGTCCTTTTTGTTTCTGTTTTCTGTGTATAAACTTTGACATTACAAACTTTGACATTTACAGGCATTTTTTTGGGTATAAACTTTGACATTTAATTTCAGAAGCATTTGTGGCCATTATGAATATTTGAGTGCTTAACAACATTAATTACGCACCCATTTTTATTCTGAACTACACTCAGTGTCTATGTGCACATAGACACAATGCGTTTTTTTTGCTCAGTGTCTATGTGCACATAGACACAGTGTGAGAAAAAGCAATGTGTCTATGAGCTCATAGACACATTACTTTTTTTCACTCTATGTGACACATTACTTTTTTTTCACTCTATGTCTATAAACTCATAGACATAGAATGAAAAACATGCAGTGTCTCTATGAGTTCATAGACACACTGCATTTTTGTCACTCTGTGTCTATAAACTTATAGACACAGAATGAAAAAAAAAGACAGTGTGTCTATGAGCTCATAGATGCACTGCTTGTCATAGACACGCATTATTGGTGCACTGTATCAACATTCCAATGTGCATATCAGTGTCTATGTGCACTCAGTGTCTATGTGCACATTATTGGTGCATTGTATCAGCATTTCAACGTGCATGTCAGTGTTTATTCTAAACTACACTCAGTGTCTATGTGCTTATAGACACAGTGCTTTTTGTCTATGTGCACATAGACACAGTGCTTTTTTTTCACTCAATGTCTATGTGCACATAAACATGGTGTGAAAAAAGCAATGTGTCTATGAGCTCATAGAAACATTGCTTTTTTTCACTCTGTGTCTATAAACTCATAGACATAGAATGAAAAACATGCAGTGTGTCTATGAGTTCATAGACACACTGCATTTTTGTCACTCCATATCTATAAACTTATAGATACATAGTGAAAAAAAGACAATGTGTCTATGAGCTCATAGACACACTGCTTTTTCTTAACTCTGTGTCTATGTGCACAAAGACATAGAGTAAAAAAAAGCAGTTGAAGGAAGATGTATATAAACCCACAAAATTATTGATGTGTATTGTAGTCACATTATTGATGCACTGTATCAGCATTCCAATGGTCAGTTTAGTGTTTCAAAAAAATGGGATTTTTTAGTTTCACTTCAAGCAAAAAAAACATCCCCCGATTCAAAATGTGTACTTTTTCCACTGCACCTTCTTTTTTTGTCTTTATATTTTTTATAAAATGCCAAATTTACGTGTTTTTAAAAAAGGAATCAAAAGGAATCTGCAATTGCACCACAGGTCATTATGCTAGGTCATCTTGTTCTTTATGCAATTGGCTCATTCCTAACCAAGGAGGGGATAGTTCTTCCTCTTCTATAGTTATGCTGCAGTGGCTGGATGTCCACTTCTAATTGCTCTTGTGGCTGATGAAGTTGATGTAAACTTTGAGAAAATGCCACCTTTGGAAGCAATCTAGCGTGTCCTTTTTGTAGATTGATGGAAGCTGGAAATAGCAGCACAAGCAGATAAAAAATGGCACCACCTAAGCTTCCCAAAGATGTGCATTCAGCCAGATCTGGATTTTGGCTACTTCTGATTGTGTTCGATCCTTAATCTCAAAATTCACAATCATAAGCACTATTAAGACTATTAATCAGTGGAATGCTAACGGAAGCTGGCTGAAAACAATTCCACAGGCGCCCAACAGAAAGAGCAGTTTCAACCAAATTAGCAACAATTACATCTTTTCTACATTCATCACCCAATAACAGGGTAATGATGTGCGAGAAGTAAGGGCTAGAGATATAAGATTAGACTTGCAAACTTGTGAAAAATATGATGTTAAACTTGTTGGAAGAAGAGGTTTCGACATCCAAGGTGATGCTGTAATTGCTGTAGTGAAGCGCACTCAGTTTCTGATTGATCTGCTGCATGAGTTGGTTTCCTTATTGCAACTGCTGATTTGGGAGGTAGCATGGTGACTGGTATCCATGGAGGGGAGTTTGGCATGATAGATTAGTTTCCCCCCATAGAATCAGTGAAAAATTTACCAACCTAATGGTACATTTGTGAGGAAGATGTGGATTTGAAAGGTGGAAGTTTAAGCATTTGGGTATGGCTAGCAAGTTGAGGGAGGAGATGGAAAATGTTGCAAAAGCACTGCCCTAGGGATAACCTTGGAAACCCTCAAGGAGCAACAAGTTGTTGCCCTTGTTCTCGAAGAAAGGTAGGTGTATGTCGTAATCTTCATAAACAATTTTGATGATCACTCTGCACTATTATAGTTAGCCCTTTGCTTGTGAAACTCTTTGTCAACATTGTTGACACGCAAATGACTGCTTGGGCTGAGGAAGCGGGCACCCCACACCCACTCCTAGGGTTTGCCCTACGGGCAACCCAAAAAATGGTATCTGACCACACAAATCTGTTATGTACGATTCTCAAGGGACTTCTTTGTTTTTGGTTCCATTTGTTGTGATTGAAGAAAAAGCTCAGGTTCAGATTTTTTTGTAATCTCAACACAAGGGGATTATGTTGCAGGCAATGTTTATTATTGCCCGGCATGGAGATGGTTCTCCAACTGCAGTTTATACATCAGACGTTTTTAAGAAAGTGCTCAGGATTTTCATCACAGCTGCTGGTCTTCGGTTTCTGCAAGGTATAGAAAAAATAGCTATGTTTTCTGTTGAATGTTTTGATGTCGGCCGAATTATAACTGGGGTCTTTTTTGTGCTCTACTTTTAGGGGTGCTGGATATCGTAATGAGTGTGCAAGCATACCATTAGATTATCAGGATTTCTACGGCTTTTTATAAAGCTAGTTGCTTCAGTAATTTGGATTATTGTTCTCTCAGTCTGTTATACACATTCCTGGAACAACCCAACAGGACCGTCAAGAACTGGGCATAAGCATGCTACACCCTGTCTTAAAAAGTACCAATAAGGGACCATAAAACTACCTAAAAAAGTATCTAAC
>JAANSK020293157.1:0-10372 GCA_011763485.2 Isoetes engelmannii
GAAGGAGGCAAAGTGTCATGAATAACTAGCGCTCGGTAGGAAGATCGCACAAAGCATGAAGCCACAACATCAGGATGAACCTTCCAAACCTGCACCACCACATCATCCTGAAGCACTAAAGGTGTGTGCAATGGAATGCTACCAGCAGCCTGCTCCCAAATGGCCCAGTCACTACCCCTCAGGCGAAATCGAGCTCGAAAGAACTCCCATGAAGCTACATGACCATCCCAATACCAGTCCTCCAAGGTGAGCACGCCAGCCCGCCTCCAACGGGCCTGCGTCCAAGCATACACAGTGGCGGCCGGAGGCAAGTGCGCAGGGGGCAAAGGAACCCCACAAGAAAGGCGAGGAATGATGATACACTAAAGCATAATCCAGCTGACATAGCATCCGCACGTGATCCCAAGCCCGCAACACCCCCGTAAGAAAAGGGGATGCATGCAGGAAAGGCCTGAGACCATACAACAGCGCCCAGGGCAACTCCACGTGAACAGATGGCTTTCCAAATGCCACACAATGACGAAAGGACTGCAACAACAATGCTGCACCAGGAGAAGATGCTCCATCCTGCAGAATACTCCACACAAACTTGGAGACCAACAGCTTGCCGTGCAACGCCAAATTCAAAATGGCCAGACCTCCATCTTCCCGGGGGCAGAGACACTTCCATCAAGCCACCTTAACCACCGCCCCCTCATCATCCCCGCCCCACACAAAGTTCCGGATCATCCTATCCAAAGCCTGCATCTTCCCCTCAGGAGCTAACATTGCGGATGCCGTGTACACATGCGTGCTACAAAGTACAGACTTGGCAACAGTGATCCTCCCTGCCATGGACAACTTGCTGCCCTTCCACCAATTGAGGTGCTTCTCCAATCCCTGCAAGATCTCATCCCACACCCGCCTTATGGAAATATCCCCTCCAAAGGGAATACCCAACAGCTTCGTACACACATTGCCAGGGAGCACCTTCCAAGGGTAAAGAGCCAAACAAGGAGGAGGCGGAGTCGACAGGGCCCATAATGCAGAGCACTTACCCCAATTCAAGAGAATGCCCGAGGCCAAAGAGAAGGTGTCTAGCAAACCCTTCACATTCTGCAGATTCCTCTCTTCTGCCACCAAAAAGAGGAAGGTGCCGTCTGCAAACTGATTAATGATCTGCTGGCTACCATCCTGCATCCGGAGCTCATCCACCACGTCCTCCTCCACAGCAGCCAGACGCAACTGAGATAAGGTCTCCGCTACCTAGCTTAAGGCCCAGACTGGACTAAAATTGAAATCTCCAGTTATTATCCAGTGTTTGAGAGTTTGAGACAAGAGCCAAGTACTAATATCATTTCAAACAGGTTCTCTCTGCTTTGGGTTAGTTGAAGCATAAACATTAATAACACCAAAGGTAAAGTCCTTAATATTGAACAAACATGCTTGCCACATTCTAGATGGGCTATTATAGAAAGAGGTATGGCTAAATTGTTTCCAGAACAGCTATCCCTCCACTTATATGAGAAGCTTCTTCAAATATAATGAGATTGGTCCAGAATGAAACAGAAGGGAATTCAGAAGAATTACGGGGATATGTTTGCAAAGCCGATTTAGGAGCTGGATGTCTCACAGAAATGGGCAGTTCATGGCAAGAATTAGAAAAACACCATAATGATCCCTTGGAGATGAGATTTGGCCATGCAATTTGTATTGGAGATTCTGAGGGGGCTTGAAGCATAAATCAAACCTCTACTAAAAACCCTACTAAAATCAGTCTTATCAAATGACAAAGCTTTTGAATATTTTCCCATGAGCACGCTTGAAGAGGTGCATCTACAAAATGGATCCAAAAACCACTTCGAAAAAAAAAAAAGGAGCAATGATATGCTTCTAAAGAAAACTAGGAAATCCATGGCAAATAATGCAAATTAATGGCGCCAACAAAAATTAGTGCTAAAAGTAAGTGCGCCTTCTGGAAATACTAAATAGTATGTCGCCTGAAATACAACCGCTAAATCATATAAAAACATTAGCTTAAAAGTGTACAATTACACAGTTGGCACCACTAAGAAATATTTGAGGTATGTATTCCTTTGAATATTTCATGCTTCATTTAATGGCCTATTACACTTTGGTAAAGAACCACATTGTAGTAAACAACCATACAAGACAAACAACCACAACTAACCCAACTGAAAAAAAAGGGGACACCTTTAAGGCATAAAAGTGTGCCAATGGGGGGATTTATTACCTTGTCATAGGAGTAATGGTTCAATGGTCAAGTTATATATCATGACCAGGGTGTTGGAATCTAAGAATGATAAAAATATCTATATGCAACTTGATGAGCATTTATGTTGTTTGGACTCTTTGCAAGTGTCATAATGTAATGTTGTGCATGGCCTTTGTATTTAAAACATATAAAAATTTGATTGTATTTCCATATTTTGTCACGATATGGTCCTTCATTGAGGAGCTTAGATTTGGCCAATTTGTGGGTATTGGCACTACACATGAGGCATGCAAACGTCATATGTGGGCATCAACATATAAAACACAGGATTCTAAAACCATAGCTTCAGGGTTTGTTTACATGAAATGTTGCTTAAGCTCACTCTGAAAAAGGAAACCCCGCATGTGATCACGTGTGCAGTCCATGTGATCCATCACAACCCCTGAGAACGAATGTCCAAGCGATCTCTAAATTCAACTGCACTTTGGTGGGAGTGTTGGTTCAGCTTCAGATGCATTTTGAATTCGCCATAGAGATGCTTGCACGAATAGAGACATTGAGCAATCTCCCAGGCTGCGTGTTGACATTTTTCGGGGCGGCAACAAAGATCACATGGAGAAGAGTTGATACTGCAGGCGTGTAATTGGATACCAAGGAAACTTGCGAGGGGCACGTGGGAGGTATCGAGCCTTCGTTTCGTGCGGGGAACTGGGATCGAACGGTGGATCGAGAGGCGCGAATTGGGAGGGGGCATGTGTCGAATGGGGATTGAGGTCGGGACGAGGGGAGGAGCACTAGGCCTACATGTGTTCCAAGGGGAACAACCTTACTTTGCAAACAAAAAAAGGCCTTAAGTCAAACAGTCCAGTATTCTTACTCAAACTAAGAAGGCCATTAATAGAAGGGATTAGAAAATTATAACGTTAGTACCAACAAGCTTTTTTTAAGCAGAAAGGTAAGCATTTTAAACAAAGGTCAGCCATGCATGTATGGCCATACATGCCATGGCCATAGCTCTTTTCAAACAAATATAGTAATTAATTCAAAAAATACCCCAAAAGCGGGCCTCAGATCGATCCAAAACCCGCAGCAGATGGATCAGATCGTTAGAAAAAGACCCACCTGACGAATGCTGCCCAAGTTCTGGCTATGTTTCATCCTTCTGTTGTAGAATTAAGGCCTCGATTTCTGTCTGTTTAATCCGGTAATGAGCGTTTGAGTTGGAAGCGGGTTGTTGAGAAGTAGAAAGCGAAGAATTCTTTTGGGTTTTGTTTGATTTCTGGTGTGGGTTTATCCTGCCGGAATGGAAGGCAGTATTTCTTCGATTAATGGCAGCAATGCCTGTTTTGGGCAGCAGTATCAGGCCCAGCAAGGCGACGGTCGTAATTTTTTGGTAAGAAACTCGTCAGTTGGCGCTAAAATTTGTTGGGTTTATTCGCATTGTACTGCTAGAAAAAAAAAAAAATCTTTTGTTTGAAGGAAGAATTTGATGTCTGTTCTGAAGATTTTGTGTTGGGTTTGAGGTAAAAAAAATTGTTGTTTTAATGCAGAGCACAGAGGAGTTGAGCAATCTGCTAATCTGCACTTCGATGGAGTTAGAATCGACAAGGGCGGCTGCCAAATCTCAGTGCCAGCTTCACGAAGCAAGGATCAGGCAGCTGGAAGAGCTCTTGAAAGCAACAAGGCGAGAAAGGGACGAAGCAAGGCAAGAATGCATGCAATTGCAGGAGCTTCTGGGCCGGAAATGCGGCATGGATTCGCATTTTTCCAACGCAATATCATCGGCCCATCCGCAGAGCTCCGGAGCGATTTCAATAATCCAAGAATCGGCATTGGCAGACGCGGAAATCAGCCAAGAGCAAATGCAGCAGAATGGGCAGTTTAATTTCGCCCAGCAGCAGGATCAAATGGGTTTACAGGCTTCGGCCCATTTGGGGCAACAGGGGGATCAGACCCAAAATCCGAATCAAAATCCGAATCAAAATGGGATGCAGATGCAGATGCAAATGCAAATTCAAATGGCGCCGCTGCAGCAGCAAATGGGAGGTTTGGAAGATCAGCATTCCGAAGAGGAGAGCTTATCGATGCCGTTAAGCATGCAATCCGGCAGCGTTGCAGGAATGGAAACGATGATTCAGCCATGGCAGGGAGCTTGCTCTGCCGGAATGGTGGCTATGGATTCTAGCTTATCAGCTGATTCAAGCCTTTCGCCAGTTTCGTGCTTCCAGATCGAACAGGGGCACCTCTTCAACTCGGAGATTTGCTCCCCCGTGATCGCACAAGAGCCTTCTTGCTCTCGGGTTTATTCGGCCCCCGTGATCGGCCAGGAGATTTATGGTAATGGTTCTAAGTGTAATCCTCTTTCTAGTGCTCCAATGTTGCTGGGCTCTGATCAAACACCATCTCTGGTGAACTATGAGAGATCCAGGCACCTCCCGGAGCCGCCCGAGGCCGATATGCAAGTCATGCTCAGGTCCCTTCCCGAGAAAGGCAAACTCCTCCAGGCTGTGATGCAAGCTGGTCCCCTTCTTCAAACGCTTCTTCTCGCCGCTCCCCTTCCTCAGTGGAGACACCCTCCCCCCAGCCTTCACTCCCTTGAAATTCCTCATGTTTCCATGCCCCTTTCGCCCTCTTTCCACTTTCCTCTACACCTCAAGAACAATACTCCATCTTCAGTTTTTCCTTCCTATCTCAACTCCAGACCCTCTCGTGTCCCTAGACTCGATGGCCACCTTCTTCCTCATGATTTCAGACACTTTGGCAATGCCCCTAAGTATGCAAAGATCCATTGATCTTTTATGCCCCCCTGAGTGTTTATAGTCATAAGTTTCATGTACAGAGAAAAAAAAAATTGGTTCCTCACTTGGTTCTTTTAGCTTGGATTTCCTTGTCTGAAAATTGATAAAAAATATACTAGTTGGCTAGTTCAGATGTCACTTTGAAGTCTGGATTCTTGTGCGTCACTTAGGTAGTACAAGCAGATCCAGTTTATGATTTATGTGAAAAAATAGTGTAAAATGATGATGAGTACTATGTGATTGATGCATGGAAATAGTGATCTGAATACAAGTTGTAGAGTGTCTGATGCGTTAGATAACTGTTAACCAATACCAGAAATAACTGCTGCGGCGATTTTGTTCGATCCATTCCGATTATCTAACTCGATGGAAAGAAAAATATATTGTGCCTTCTGACTGACCCATGTCACACATTAAAGATGCACCTTCCCAAAGGGACCCTCCATCTTACTTTGGATTTTGACCCTATGTTGCTTGACAATGTCCACTCGTGACTTCTCTACAAAAGTGCCCTTGTGTAAGTTGTGTGTAATACTCCTCTGGGTACCATGCATGATATTATAGTCCAATTCTTAAGATATGTTTTCACCACCGACCTCTTACCATGTAGTATTATAGTTTCTCGGTCCTTGCACCCCCAAGCTCCTAAACAGTTTGGTCCATGGTCCTTCTGAATATGTGTACTTGGAGGTATATGCTTATTTGTCGTTGTCAAACCTAAGCATCTTGTTGGTCATTATCAAGCATCTCAAAGTTAGATCTTGCCCAATGATGATGGTCTCTGAGTCGACCAACCCTCGTAAAATGCTCATATTCCTGTATTTTTTTTTATGTATTTATACGAGAGTTTCAACTTGGATACATTGATTCGTACTATCACTACGTTTCACTTTCCGGTGGCCATGGTTTTCGTGTCCCTGCCTTGTTTGTTCTTGAATCCTTCATTTGATGGCTTTTCCCTATTGTTTCGGAATTCATAGATTTAAGTTCACGTACTTTCTCTTAGATAGTTGATTCTGTTCGAGCCTTATTTGTTCTTGAATCTTTCATTTGATGGCTTTTTCCTATTGTTTGGGAATCTATAGATTTTGTTCATGCACTTTCTCTTAGATAGTTGATTATGTTCGAGCCTCTAGCATCAGATGCCTGTCTTCATTTGCAAACCAAGTGCGATGCATTCATCATACCCATATATCCCATTGAACTCTAGTAGATATACGGATCTCCGTAATTCTTGGCTTTATAAGATTATTATTCACCGACAAAAGAAGCAACTTGCTCATTCATTCTAATTTGCAATTTTATACCTGATCATCGTGCAAATACCATTTTTTGAATTAAATAGCTTTAAAGTCATAGAATCTAACAAATACATGTGGATTGGCCATATCTAGCCTGTATAACTCATTGAGTGCGGAATGTGTTATTATTCTACCTCTATAATTTGTCCCCACTCATGATTAGCCATGTAAATTTCTTAAGTAAGAATAGTGCATCATTACCTTGTATGACTTATTTATTTGTTTTATATTTTATTTTTGGGCAAAGAAAGGAGCTCATTTACTGGAAATATTGGGGTACATAGGGATGCACATTTATATAGGATTTCGATGTTACACATGGGTGTGTATTTTCATAGGGCAATATATTCGCCAACACCTAACTCATATTTGAAGTGTTCGTTTGTAGTGATCGTGATACATATAGATGTTCTTATATATAGAGTTTGGAGTATGGAGGGTTGTAAATTTATACCAGGCAATGTATTTGGCCCTCGCCTACAATCATCTTTGAAATGTTTACAAAAAGGAAGTGGTCTATTTAATTAGCATTACAGTATAGGAATCCTAAATAATTCCATTGGTTGTATTCAGCATATGATAGATTAAACCCGTAAAATCAAACACCTCACTATGGAGCATTAGCGATTGTACCTTGAATCCATAGAACTTAAACATTTCATTAGTCATCCGCATAAATGGGTGTCTGATGATAAGGGCGGTAATAGTTATATGTAAGTCTATATCTGTTGTGTATATATTAGAAACAACATTTGTCCACTTACCAAAACTCTAGATAATGTCTTTAGACTAACCCCTCATTTCTTTTCTCTCATCTTACAGATAGAGTTAGTAAGTAAGCGATTTTTCGAGAGTCGGGTACGATATGATAGTAGAGACATTGTGACTCGTAGAGTTTTATGGACTGATAAAGTGGACTTGTAAAGGATAGGTTTCTCAAAGGCATGATATTAGTTGGAAGTATAACTCAAGTATAAGAGTTATGATCATTTCTGTTGAAGTTCGCAAAAATGAAACAATTATTTATTATTTGAGTTTCAATTATTTTCACTCTATTTGTTCAATGCCCTAGGAGTGTTTGAATAAATTTTGAATATTTTTGCATACACACTCTTCAGACGTTGCATATGCATATTTGAAGATCGCGTACTCAAAGTAGCAGTCTCTGCATACATAAAAACTGTTGCACACAGTGTTTTGTATTCGCACACATGGTTTACGCCTTTGCATACACATCACGTGTGGCCAACCATCATAAACGTAAGTTATACTTGAACACCTAAAGAAACAATATAAAGAAGATACGAGAACAAATATCTATTTTTGTTCTGACCAGAGTGTGACGTTCCCTGCTCGTATACGTTTCTCCAATAATACAAGAATTGGAAATTCCCTCTTGTCAGGCCAACACGAGGTCGTCTACCTGATGTCATATGTCATACTCTTGATAGTGGGCACGAATCTGACGTGGGAAGAGTAGACATGTCATTCATCCCGTCTCCCTATGGGTCTACCTAGTTGTAGAAGCACATAGACATGGGCACAAAACACCATAAGAAATACATAGCCACCACAAACGGTAGAATCACCATAACATGATCATATTTTATTAGAGTAGAATAGAATAGATTTTTTATCATCCATGGAGACCAATTGGCCTATGGGACCTAAACAAAGAGAGCAGCAAGCCGATTACTGTCAGGATTAGAAAACCCCCGACCCGAAGGGTTTTCGAGGGAAAAACCTTGGCAGTAATAAGTATGTTGTCATACTGTACAATAATATAGTGCCATTCAATATCGCACCGGTGGACATAGTTGAGTCCGTATTACCATCGTCTCTTGAAGATATCAGCCCAGCAAACCCACGGACGTCATGTTCAGTAGCTCATGCAATGGCTGGCCAGACACAACGAATTGAACATACTGTGCCTGGATATGATCGAATGCTGGCCAGGTCTGAAGTGCATGGCATTCATCTTCAATGGCTCCCTGTTGGCAACACTGGCAGATCATGTCCTCCCGTGCCTCCGGATTCCATGGGCATGTCTCAATCTGAAGGCGATGTGCACCCGTTCGGATGGAAGCTATCGGTATGTGCCTCTTCATAGGCATATGAGTACGCAAAGTGTTGTGAGCCTCGGATGAGCATGGGATTGACCTGCTCCCGATAGCGTGCCAGCTTGATGTGTGCCAGTGCATCTGCATCCCAGAGTTTGCTAAGAAAGCAAGCCTCGAGATACTGCCTCAATTGAGCATGGTCCTTCTCTGTTCATACGTGCACGCACCTGTGCGCCTGTACATTCCATCGGGAGAACCATTGAGCTTGCTTGTCCTTCCAGCAGTATTTGAGGCGTTGCAGGCGCATTGCTACAGCTAAAGAAAGATTGGGCAAACAGGCATCCCCCATACCAACGACCTTCTGGAAGTAAATAATGTGACGGTCCAGTGCGGCCCTTTGAAGGGGCAAGAAACCCGTCTCCTGCAGCAGGATCTGATATGGGACTGTGGACTTTACCCCAAGTGCTCGTGCCAAGAAGGCCTTCTGTACCTGTTCCAGATCATTTCAGACGTACCCCACACCACCACCCCGTACAAGAGAACAAGCTCGACCAGGGCCCTGAATAGGTGCGCCTGATGATCCCAGGCATATAGCTCTGCCTTGTGACTGTTGTTCTGCATGGCAACAATGCTTTTCATCCTGCTGTAACGCGCAATCTGATGGAAGCGTGCCAGTGCGTGGTAGTAGAAAACTCAATTCCCAAATATTTGTAGGTCAAAGCTACCTCCACATTCTGTCCCTGGTAAGTGAGGGAGGGAGGCCTTGGCTGTCGGGAGGATGAAACTAACATCACTCTAGTTTTGGCCAAGTTAACCCGCATGCCAGTGAACTGACAGAAAGTGTCAGTTCATTGGCATACAACAACATCAACAAGGGCAAATTCTACACAGGCCCCGAGGGATTTGCCTATATTATATAACCATATGCATATGTCATCTACGTTCCTACTGCAGGAAAAAACCTCTTAGTCTATAATTCAAAAAATCTAGAGAAAAAAAATACAGATTTAACAAATATACGGGCTTAAAATGTTGCACAATGTAATAAAAAACCACCTTTTTTCATATGTTTTCATACGAAGACTTCAAAAGTAGCTCAATTGAGTGAAAATAAAATTTTCATATGTGAACTCCCCTTAACCCGGGCTCAGACTCATGGGGATCGACTGACGACTTGATCCTCCAAAGATCATTGTAGACAGAATTTGTGGCAAATGGATTTGGCTGGTAAAGGAACATGGTTGTTGGGTAGTCTACTCCATTCGCCCCTCCTATGCATACTTTGCAGGTAGGCTAATAAGTATTTGAGTTTGACCATAGTCTGCCAGGGGCATAGCCAAGGGAGCTACTCCTGGGTTGCATCTCCCAGTACGGAGGAGGCAGGAGGATACCACTCTCCTCTATAAGGTCCATGTCAACTACAGGTGAGCTAGAGAGCCATGGTTGCCCATGCCCTTATAGGACTTGAACCACACTGAGGCAACGCATCACCCAAGAGGTGTCGAGCCCATAACTTGCTCACACGCAGTCACAAGGTATTAGGCCTAGCCTACATCATTCCCCGAGTAGCCCTACACACCAGGGGATCAACTGTAGCTGGACAAGCCTTCCTTGTCAGCCGGTCTAGCTCTACCACCCACAGCCACACAGGCTCTTATGCACAGGCTGCATTAATTGGAAATTAATGAGGCTATCTAGAATCGTCTACTAAAGGCAATGGATCTCTACCCCCTTTTCCAATACACAAGAGGAGCGCACAAAACAATCTAAACATCATCACAAGGAATCGAATAATAGAATATAGAGATATAATCTAACTATGCTCATCCCTGGGGATCCTGTGCCCTCCATTCACACTCCAATGGCCTGTCTCAATCCTGAGGTGATGGGAGCCCGTCCTCAGGGCAGCAATGGCTCTTCGTTTCTTCATCGAGATATGTGCCTTCAAGTACCGATGGGGGCCATGGTCCAGCCCGGGATTAATGTGAGTGCAATACT
>JAANSK020293168.1:0-10372 GCA_011763485.2 Isoetes engelmannii
GTGGAAACCAGATAGGCGTCCATTCTGCGCCATGTGTCGCCAATCTAACGGTCGCAGCCAAGAATGCTAGTAAAAAAATCAGAATGTAAGTAAATGTTTTTCCATGCAAAGAAAGTGTGGTAGAAAATGCCACGTGGCGGCACGCGGTTGGACGCCAAGGCAGAATGACGCCTATCTGGTTTTTACGTACAAACGTAAAGTTAGGTTAGGTGCGTTTCTGCCATCTCGACCAATGACATCCATTCATTTTGGATGCATTCTTTTGCAGAAAGTGTTCACTAATTTTTCACTTGCATTCTCTTTTACTTCTACTTGCATTCTGTTTTAATTCATTATATCAAGAACGTACAGAACATAGGGACCATCAGGACCATCAATTTCACACCAAAGGATTCTGATACAAAAAACTATATACAAAATTATCCAAGATCCAGATTAAGACCTGTATACAATTCTTACAAAAACCTGCATACAAAATTATCCAGGTTCAAGATTAAAACCTGTATACAAACTTCTTGTCCAATCCTTGTGTGTAGCATGAAACTACCACAACCTGCTGCCAAACTGCGCTAAATGAATCTACAATGGCATATTCGTAATTTCCATCAGGAAGAAAAGCCATAAGCCACTTGTATCAGAAGCCTGGATGCACTTAAGAAAGCAATCTTGGCCGGATTTGTAAAAGATACTTTTAAATTTGCAGATATTGCCCGAGAGGGACTGGTATAAATTTGTTTGTACGAGATTTGTTTGTACGTAAAAACCAGATAGGCGTCATTCTGCCTTGGCGTCCAACCGCATGCCGCCATGGAAAAACATTTACATTCTGATTTTTTTACTAACGTTCTTGGCTGCGACCGTTAGATTGGCGACACATGGCGCAGAATGGACGCCTATCTGGTTTCCACGTTATAGGGAAGCCCATTTAGTGGGCTTTCCCTGCTGTGTCAACAAGGCTCCGCGCTGCGCGCGTCGCCCTGTTTCCACAGCAGGAAACCCACTAAATGGGCTTTCCTATATACAAATCTCGTACAAACAAATTTATACCAGTCCCTCTCGGGCAATATCTGCAAATTTAAAAGTCGCAAGGGTCCACGTCATCGGGAAGACGCCAGTATTGCCATGGCCATTTACGGCCGTTTTTTTATTTCTGAAACTCGAACACCTCTGCTGGCTATGGCGATGAAGTCCGCCGGCGAATTTACCAACGTAATGGCCGGCCATTCACCACTGAAGAAGGGCTATGCGTCCATCCCATTTGCTAAGAAGGCTAACCACGTAATGGAAATGTTTGGAAATGTTAGAGTAGATGAATATTTCTGGCTACGGGATGATGATCGCAAGAATCCTGAGATTTTGAAGCACCTGGAAGCAGAAAATGCTTACACTGAGCTCGTTATGGAAGGTATGTAAAAATATTAAATGGACTGTCGTACCGTCTATTTCGTCTTGTTGCTTTACATGCCATTTAGATAGATAGTTGTTACAGAATCTGGCATATAAGGGATTTGCACACTTTGGTTTATTCTTTCCTTGCCAATTTACATCGTCTAGTATGAGCTCATATATGGCACTTGAACTTGAATTCAGACACAAAAGAGCTACAGGAGCAGCTTTACGAAGAAATGAAGGGAAGAATTAAAGAAGATGATGCAAGTGCTCCGCTGAGGGATGGCCCTTACTTTGTTTACACTAGAAATTTGCAAGGGATGCAATATGAGGTTCATTGTCGTCGCTTAATTCCAGGCGGTGAAGGACCAGGTTTTCTAGAAGAGGTAATGCAGTTTGATAATGGTACATCAGAGGAGCAGATTCTTTTAGATGAGAATGAGTTGGCTTTCAAGCACGAATTTTCATTGGTTGGTTCCTTAAAGGTAATTTCTTGGTATTTCTCTTGAGCATGTGTAATTGTGATGACGACTATGACTTAATTCTTATACCACATTCAGGTCAGCCCAGACTATAATCGATTAGCATATACACATGATACAGTTGGCGATGAGCTTTATACCATACACATCTTAGATATTGAAAGTGGTAAACATCTTGGGGAACCTATCGTTGGTGCAACAGAATTAGTGGAATGGGTTGATAACAATGCTATTGTCTATCTTACACAAGATGATGCCCATCGAGCTTACAAGGTGCGCCTTATCACCTAGAAGGTACCACTTGTTTGGAAACATTACGGCACATAATCTACTTATGTTGTTCGCTTCACCTACAAAACATCATATGAAGATTTTAAAGTTTTAGGGGCCAGCATGTTATATACAAATTCTGTATATATTAGTCTGCTCTACTTTCAACGTTTTACTTCCAACAGAAATACTTCTCCATAACTGGATAGTACATCTTTTACTGGCATATTTATGTACATAGCCTTGCATTTCTAACAAATAATGCTGTGCATAATGAATAAACTCAAATGGCTCTCCTATATAAAAAACAAAAGCCTTGTTTCTTTTTGGTTCAATAATAGGATGTGCTGTATTTGGTTTTTACATGTTTGTTGATGTAGGGGCTATTAGGCATGGTGCCATGAGATATATTCAAGTCAGTTGCTTGACAAGTGCATTTATCACGAGGAGGATGAGAAGCTGTACCTGGACATTTGCAGCTCCGGAAGCAGAGAATATTTATTCCTAGTTTCATGTAGTAAAACCACATCATATGTCCTTTACATGAAAAAAGGCGACTTTCGAAGAACACTCAAATCTTTGACTCATCGTGTTGAAGGAGTTGACACGATGGTGGCGCACAGAGGAGCGCATTTCTTTCTTACAAAAAGAAGCGCTGAAAATTTCAATTCTGAGCTATTTGTCTGTCCAATAGAAGATGTGCAAGCAACAACTTTACTACTTTCCCATAGACCCAAGTAAGGCGGACAGGCGGTTGACATTTTTATGGCCTTTATGGGCAAAATGGGCTGAGTTTTTGACCTTTTGCTTTAATTTTCTGTGTAGTGTAAAGATAGAAGAAGTAGTGACAGCCAAAGATCATCTTATCATCTATGAACGCGAAAATGGCTTGCAGACAATAATTGTCTATGATTTGTCAAGGATGGACAACTCATTAACTTCTCTTCCAAATGGTCATAGGATAACATTTGAGGAGCCATGCTACACAATCTCACCTGAAGACTTTCAATACAATTCTTCAATTCTACGCTACAGTTATAACTCATTGCGCACTCCTTCATCTATCTATGACTATGACATGAACCTGCACAATTCTGTTTTGAAGAAGAGGGAGCATGTGAGTTTTAAGGGCTTGCAGAGCTGAAAACGAGTTTATGCTTTTCTATTTTAATTATATTTGTGATTCAGGTTATGGGTAAATTTAATATCAACCTTTATGAGACTGAACGAAAATGGGCGACAGCTACAGATGGCATTGAAATACCTATATCTCTTGTTTATCGCAAAGACCTTGTAAAGTTGGATGGATCAGATCCCATATTGCTTTATGGATATGGTTCCTATGAGGTGTGCAATCAACCATAAAACTGGACAAGATAATTCAAGGATAAGTAAATTTGGTATTTTCCTGTAAACAAGATATGTATTTATTAATTTGCAAGCAGCATATATGTTGAATTTTTCTCTTTAATCTAATGATCCGGTCTTCTGCAGACTGTATGCGGTCCAGATTTCAAAATTGATAGGCTCTCTCTCATTGACCGTGGGTTTGTCTTTGCAATTGCGCACGTTAGAGGAGGGGGGGAAATGGGAAGAAAGTGGTACGAGGATGGAAAATTGTTAAAAAAGAAGAACACCTTTACAGATTTTATTTGTTGTGCCGAGTATTTATTGAAGCATGGCTATGGTGCAAAAGAGAAACTTTGTATCTCGGGGAGAAGTGCAGGAGGCTTGCTGATTGGTGCAGCTATAACCATGAGACCAGATTTGTTCAAGAGTGCAGTTGCCGAGGTACCATTTCTTGATGTCCTAACAACTATGCTCGATTCTTCTATTCCATTAACCACACTTGAATGGGAGGTAAAGACATATCTTCATGTCAGGAATTGAAGTATCAGGTTTCTTTTTATCTGAATATATGCTTAATGGCAGGAGTGGGGAAACCCTTATGAAGAGCGAGATCATTTCTATATGCTATCTTACTCACCAATTGACAATGTAAGGTGTTCATATCATGGGCTTTTAGTATGAATTCTTTATAGCTTTAATGTGTCAATGTGATATGCTTAGCATTCGAAGCATTAGATGGTGCATGAACCATTAACACCAAAGCCATTGTTTGGATGATTGTTTGGGTGGCATACAGGTATGCCCTGTAGAAAGGAGTGGAAGCCACCAGATGATGGAATCAACAATGGAGAAGTTTAACTTAAGAAAAATGAATTTCTACTTATCCTGATTCAGTTGATACTTCAGGCTTTTCTTACGTCTTCATGCTCTATTATTTCAGTTTTTTCTTAAATTCAAAATAGTCTACCTGTTAACTTGCCTGTGAAATAAGAAAATTAGTCATTTTCGTGCCTAGTTGGCATTGGCATATTCAAGGAGCTGCAGAGAGTACCTATTACTTGTTCTTCCTAATACATCTGCTGAAGTAGCTCACGTCTGTTGCCTTCTACTATGCTGTCAAGCTCTCTACTCTTAGACATATAGACAAGCCTTCTTTCTTATCATCCTATTGAACCTCATTTGATGCTTGCAGGTTGAACAGAGAGACTACCCCCATCTTCTGGTTACTGGGGGCCTTCATGGTGCTGCCTCCATCCTCCTTTAGCTTCATAATTTCTTCTACATAGGTGCCTGATTTTTTGTTCCTAACACCAGATTCACGAGTGGCATACTGGGAGCCTGCAAAGTTCATAGCAAAACTACGGGAAAGGAAGACTAATGATAATATGTTGTTATTCAAATGTGATCTTGGGGCAGGACACTTTTCCAAGTCTGGAAGGTAAAGTGCTTCTAAATGTTTTCTATTATGACTAACAAAGGCACACATCCAGACATGAGAATTTGCCAGTACTGGCGTTTTGGAAGCTTACATAGTCACAGGGTGTGTTTTTTGTTTTTCAGGTTTGACAAGCTGAAAGAAGTTGCACTTAAATATGCTTTCATCTTGAAAAGCTTGGACCTCTTGCGGGCATGACGCAGAACTTGTTTTTGTGATTTTGCATTTGGAAACTGCAATACATGGCTTAAAAGATCTAGCCCTACGATTGGAGAATTGGCACGGATTCTAAGCGAAGAGCTGAAGCCTATGAAACAGTGATATAGTATTTTGACACAATAATAGTGGCTTTAATTTCTCAAAGTGTTTGTATATGCCGGTGCACTATGAATCAGTGAGTTTTGTTGAAAGAGGATCTGTAACAAATGTGGATTGAATAACTCCTAACGAATTTACATGAAGTATCCAATTTAGATTTTGGTAGCGCAAAAAACGAAAAACAGTATCTGTTTTTGAAAGTAAGTATAGCCACAAAACTGAAACTGTGAACCACCAAGGATCCAGGGTCATTACCAAGCATATCAGAAATCTATATAGCTATTGATCTTAAAGCAAAGTAAAACAAGTCGATTGGTTGGCAGTGAAAGTGGTAACTTCTAAAAAGTACCAAATTGCACAATCAAAATCTTTTACGATGGCTAGCAAAAGTCACTCCTGGATTATTATTACTGAATTGCTTAATCTACTTAAAATGTGTTGAGGCTTTCTCTTTCTTGCCGGTGTCTTTTTTTCCCGGGTGTGACTTTTGGAATACAAAATTGAAATTTCCGGCGAAATTTTTCTTCAAATGCAAATGGCCACTCTTGCTAAATTTCGGGGAACTCGTTTGAGGGCTTTGCATGTTCTTCTTTGAATCGTTTTCTTTGCTGCTTCTTTTTTATCTGCTCCTGCTCTAGCTTTGCCGAGGAGCGGGGCTGGGGCTGGGTTCACTGCTGGGCTGCTTTACAGAGTTCTCATCTCTGCACAACTGTGGAGTGCTTTCGCTTTTCTAATTTGATCTACTTTCGCTGTTTTGGTTTTGGATGAGGGGCTTCAACTATGTTACTGGGTTCTCTCTTCTGTCTTCGGTTTCCGCTTGTTTGTCACGTGTACGTCTAGTGTTTTCTCTTAAGAATCATTGATTCAATCGACAGCCATTGCTTTTTTATGTTAGGAAACAAGATGCTAAAGATCAATGGTTCCCTGTCGTAGGCAGGGTTCGAAATTGGGGAGTAGGCATTTTTTCAGGGCTATTTTCATAAGATTTTCTAAGGATTTTCGGAAAACTATAGTATAAATTCATGTATTTCCGATAGTCTTAAATATAAGAAGGCGTTTTCACTAGTTAAGAAGAATTCTACCCTGATCGGAGGACCCATTGATGCAACCATAATTTAATAGCTACAGTGTTTTATGGCCTTCTAAAATTATTGCATATTTAGTTAATTTCGAAAACTCCCAACCTTTAATTACAAGGAAAAAAAGACTCAAGATGAAGTGGAAGTTTTGGAAAGATACTTCGAGTTCAGACTGTCAACTTTTTTGTAAAATTTCTCAATCATGTTGTCCCATAATTCAGAGGCATTACACCTAAAGGCAAAGTGTATTCCTAAAATCTTTGCCTTGGTATTAGGGGAGTTATACTTACAGCCAAGAAGATTCGCCATCCGCTGCCCCTTTACCTGGTCTCTAGATTGAATAGCTGACTTAGCTGGATTGATCTTGCACCCTGAAGCTTCTCCAAATTCTTCTAGGATTCGTTGAGTGTTGAGAATAGAAGCATTATCCATAGCAACCAGGAGAAAGGTATCATCTGCAAAATGATTATTAAGAATTTGGTCCATCTGAGAATTCTCAGGGAGCCTCAAACCCGTAATGATATCAGTATTCTTTGCCCAATCCATCTTACTATGGAGAGCTTCCATAACTGTAAGAAAGAGAAAGGGAGCAAGAGGGCAACCTTGTTTGACTCCCCTCTTGATAGAGAAGAAGGGGCTGCACTCACCATTTATAAGGACTGCAGATCTCGAATTCCTCAAAATTCCCTTAAAGATATCAATACTTTCCTGGAAGAAGCCAAGAGCTCTGCAGCATTTGAAAAGGAAATTCCAGCTTACCGTGTCGAAGGCTTTGGTGATGTCCAGCTTAAGAAGGGTAGTGTCTTGCTTGGAATCTTTGTCCCACTGTAGACCAAGGATGGCAGTGGCTACATTATCAAGAATATATCTATCCTTCAGGTAGGCTGATTGAGAATTGCTGATGATCTGGTCTAAAATAATCTTCAATCTTGCAGTTACAGCCTCCGAAAGGATCTTATAGATTACATTCGACAGGGAAATAGGCCTATAGTCTGAAAAGGTGCCAGGAGAGACAATTTTAGGAACGAGAGCTATTAAGCTAATATTTCCTGGCATCTAAAAATTTGGATCTCCTAAACTCGTTGGCAATGCTTGTGACAAAGTCACCTAGAATTGGCCAAGACTTTGTAAAGAACTCAGCAGAGAGCCCATCCGGGCCAGGTGTTTTACCATTCTCCATTTCCTTGACTACCTGAAAAAGCTCATCATTAGCAAACGGTTTAGTGAGATGCATATTATGGATGTTCTTGACCCTGTTTTCAAGACAAATAAAATTATCCATAATAAAGGGATTTGAATCTCTATTAGTCCCCATAATCTGGATGAAGTGATTAACAACAGCGTTCTTCAGGTCTTCATCTCCCGAAATGATCTCATCATTGACCTTGACTTCATGAATGTGATTCTTTTGGTTCGGATCTTGGCTTTGATGAAGAAATATTTGGAATTACATCGCTCATCCTCCTTAATTTCCCTGAATTTGGCTTTCAGCTTCCAGCCTTTAGCTATTTTGAGCTCTTCTCTTTCAATTTGGGCCTTGGTAATATCTGCCTGCTCAGCATTTGCATCTTTCAAACTGTTCCTTAAATTTTCTAAGTCCACCTTGTTTTGATAATATATCTTTCAGTCCACCTTGTTTTGATAATATATCTTTCCCCAATCCTTCAACCAATTCTTAATCTGCTTAGCAAGAACACTCCACCAATCCATCCAACCTGTAACGCCTGTGGGAGTGATGTTTCTATCCACAATACTTTGAAGCTGAGGAAGGAAGTCTTCTCTATCTAAAAGAAGTGTTGAGCTTGAAATAGGACTTCCTTTTAGAGCTGTTATCATTGCTAGAAATAATAACCTACTGGGGATAATGATCAGACATAGTGTATCCCTGTAGGTTGTCAACTCTATTGCTATAAATTCAAAGACCCTGTGAAATGTAAAATCTGTCATGGAGGCAGAGAATAGGATCCACTCTTCTGTCAGACCAGCTGAAAGAGTTAGGAGCAGTTCTGGCCAAAGATAAATTGTTAGAAGCTAGCGGATTACTCCATTCTTGAGGAAGCAGAGGTTTGAAGTTCCTGTTTCGCATGTAAGAATCAGTAACCATATTAAAATCACCACCTAAAATGCAATTATCTATGACAAGGTTACTAAGACTACTGGAAATCTTATTCCACACATTAGACCTATCAGCAGGGTTATGGTAGGAGTAGACATTAACTAGAGCAATTCTATGGGTATTAATGTTACCAACTAGAATCTGTGCCATCTCTCCTGATTGTCATTTATCATAAAATTGTTCTGAAGGGGAATATTTCTGCTCCGTGCTGTAGCTATTCCTGCAGAAGAATCATTAGCACTAATAGACAATATCTTATAATTAGGAGGAAGAACCTCAGTCAAAACTCTTTCATGATTGATATGAATTTTATGCTCCTGAATGAAAAGAATATCAGGGAGAAGAGTAGATAAGCAAACCTTTAACCGGTCCCTTTTTAAAATATTATTAATTCCTTGGAGATTCTAAGTAATCAATTTCATTGTACAATTCATAATTAGTACTTGTACATACCTTTAGCCATTCTCGACTGAATGGCTGAACTTCTTGGACTTACTCTTATTGGTCCAGAGTAAGTTTTCCTTTTACCTCTGCCTCTTCTCTTGTAGCTGATATGTTTCCAACCCAAGTCATCACAGGATTGGATGAAGTCCTCTTCAATGACTTCAGATTCTAGACTGTTATTGTCGATATCACTAGATTCACCATCCCCTTCTCCTGTATGCTGAGGGAGAGATGTTGTGACAACACCAGTGTTAATTTTAACAGAAAGAACAACATTTTTTATGGTTAAAGTCCAGTCCTTCTGGATATTATATTCATTGGGAGAGGGAACAGAAACAAGCTTATCAATAACCTTTTCTTGCTCTTTGAAGTTGTTGCACTCACCTTTTCCCAATTTTGTGATGGGACCCAAACCTTCTTCCCCTTTGGGAAGTAATTTACCTGATTGGTAGAATCATCCTTAGTAGCTAAATCAGGCTTTTTCCCCTCATCTTTAGAGCTCGGAACTTTGGAGTAACTCACCTCCAGATTAAAGAAAACCTCTTGAGATAATCTGACTCGAAGATGCTTACCCCATTCCGAGTTGATTTTCTTAGAATACAAACAGAGGGGAAATTGGTCTGAGGGATAGTAATATCGATAATTTTCCCAAGGCTGCCAGAAATATCACTAAGGTGGGTCTTGGTCCACAACGCAGGGGGAAGATTGGGAAAAGTAACCCAGGTAACAATAGAAATTAAATCAAAGTTACCTGGGATGTAGAAGGGGGTCCACTTCATAAGATAGAGATCATAAAAACCAACTAGTAATGGTGCCCAGCGTTGCTGGGTTGCACAGGCTGTCAATAAATCCACACTGTAGTAAATCGATTATCTCTCTATCTTATCGTTATATCTCTTATTAGCAAACCAAGCCAACGTTGCAGGGCGCATTGGGAACCTGTCGATAAATCCACACTGTAATAAATCGATTATCTCTCTATCTTATCTTTATATCTCTTTTTAGCAAACCAAGCTCTCTATCTTATCTTTATATCTTTTTTTAGCAAACCAAGCCAGCGTTGCAAGGCTAAACACAAACTGTGCATAGAATACACGTTATAAAGCCAACCAAATAATATATTAGAATTTTGAACTTGTAAATATTGTAAACAGTTGTGGTACTTAAGAAGGTGGTCGTGTTGAAACTACTTTTAATGAAGGTATGGAATCACTTTTTACCAATACTAAAAGAAATATAGAACCATGGTTTATCAATTTTATAAAAGAAATAGTTGTAGTAAGATCAAAACAGAGAAAAGGCAATCATGCTTAAAAAAATATTTCAAGATGGTGATGAAATTGTTTGTCTTCACTCCTTCCAAAATATTTCAATGTCTATATAGATGATTTGTATTATAAATTCAACTCTATTTTTATATGTATTGCACTCTTTCAAGAAGAGGATCCAGATAATATATGTATAATGGATAAGAATAGCAATCTTATAC
>JAANSK020293179.1:0-10372 GCA_011763485.2 Isoetes engelmannii
TTTTTGTTGTTGTGCATGGTTGCAGGGCAGATCACTGGTTTGGTTGGGTTCAATTCCCACAGATCTGCCAGTTCTGCCATTGTTATCTATTGTTATCTATAACTGTTAGTCTTACTTTTGCAGCAAATGTGGTGTTTCCATGTTCCGTTTATGGTCCTTTAGTGTTTCATCTTTGGTCTACAAGTGTTTCATCTTTGGGCATGTCATGTACTCAAAACAGGTTAGTTTGTGCTCTATAGTTTCTGAAAAAACAGCTGACTTTTGGGTGATGATTGATTCATATCAACTTCAAGCATTTAGGTGTAACTTATATGTATGTGTTGCTGAAGATGTGGACTTCGATTTGGGACTGTTTTTTCATGAATTTAGTGTCTGATGCAGGAGCAATTGGTGCTTGAAGTCTTATTTGCACCATTCCTGGGCACCCTACTCTAATCTATTAAAAAACGCAACAATTTTGGGAGTGGGCAGTTTTGGAATTGTCAGCAAGACGCCAAGGCCCCATCGAGCCAAAACGAATGCCAAGGACCAACACCACCCAACAACGACTTTAAACCCCCCACCTTGCCCAAAACCGGTTCGCTGTAGATGAAGACAAATACTTGAAACAGTACTCCAAAAAGGTAGATGTCTATAGCTATGTCAACTGGGTTATGCGGAAACATCTAGATGAGGGTCGAATGCCTTCTTTCCTCCCAAAAATCCCTATTCCTAGTGATCTGTACATGATGATATGTGATTGCCTAGAACAAGACAAGGATAAATGGCCTGACTTTAAGAAAATTTGTGACGATCTATGGGCTTTGAGGGAAAAAGTTTTGATAAGGGAAGATGAAATTCAGAGCCTTTCTACAGAAGATGACATTGTAGAAGTGAATTTTAGAATATACACAAGAACTCTTGGAGAAGAGGGCATCTCTCACATGCCTCGGGTCTCTACTCCCACAAGGAAAAGAGCACTTTATCGTGTCTGGCCTCCGAATTTGCAGGAAGGACTTCAGCATCTCCGCATAGATAATCTGGTAGACATTCAATTGCATGAGCTAGTGGGTATTTCATAGTTGGGAGCAAACGCAAACGCAAACACAAACGCAAACGCAAACACTGTTTGCAAACGTTTGCACCAAATGTGCAAACGTCTTGTTTGCATCTGGTATTACACATATATAAAAAATACTTTATATATTCCGAATTTAAGAATTTTAAACTTGCATTTCACCAGAAATACTCATCTATTTAGCTTATTCTCAATCCCAACTATGACATGATCTGATTCTGACCCCTTCCTTCCCATTTCATCTGGTTCTGATCTGTGGAATGACTTGGATTTTTTTTTGGGACTTTTGGTTTACGGTATTTTTGGTTCATGTGCAAACGCGTTTGCAAACCGTGTTTGCAAACAACGTTTGCAAAAAAGTGCAAACGCGTTTGCTCCCAACTATATTGAATCCTCTCGGTGGATAAAATTGCTGCAGCCGTGGGAGAGTGTACAGAACCCATTTATTGGTACAGGTGTTGAACCTGCAAATCTCTTGACTGGAAATCCGCAGCGAGATTTGGGAATTTTTGGACAATTCAAAAAGCTAGTTATAGATCAAGGCAAGAAGCTTAATCTCTCATTTGTTATAGGAGGATGGGACAATTCGAAATATTTTTCTGATGCATTCTCTACTGATGAAAATCGTACAAGATTTATTACTTCTGTATTAGAGTTGTGCAGAGCTTATCCAATTTTCAATGGCCTTGTCTTTTGGTGGCGCTATTTGAGTGACGATGGAGTGAATTATGGTAAAGAGGGCAATATTGTGAGACGAGAAGATGGAGAAAACTTCATACTTGTGCTGGATGGGCTGAGAAAGGCATTGCCTCAAGGTTTTACAATTGGCATATTTTCTTCTACAGTACCAGAAACGGTCAAATGGCCAATTGAAATGGCCCGCTCATCTCATTCATCAAATTCTGTTGATCCAAGATGTTATATCAGAAAGAGCTGGACATCGATTCAACTTGTATTCAAATTCCCATCAAATCTGGAGTATAGACAAAGCTGTAACATACTACAAATCTAAAGGGGTTGATCCTTCTAAAATCTTTATAACGGGTGTTGTTGATTTGGTTGATGGGTACTCCAATACTGATGGCATAGCCAAACCAGCAAAGCATGGGCTTCCAGATGAAATATTTGGCATGTGTCCGAATGAATTGGTCGACCATGGATTTGAGGAAAGGTGGGATGATGAGGCAAAAGCACCATATGCTTATGATCCACAGAGAAGGTTGTTTTGTAGTTACGATAATAGTCGGTCTCTTAAAGAGAAAGCAGATTATATCAAGGCCAATAACTTGGGAGGCATGCACATCTGGCATTGTCCTAAAGGGTGCTCCATGTTCAGGGTGGTTCATGATCATCTCACCCATGGATGACCACTGAGCTCTTCCCAATTCCATATACGCATATATTTCAGATGCAAATGCAAATTCATGTATCTAGTTCTTTGCAAAAGGTGGTGTTTGTCTCAAAACATTCTTCATACAATTTGTCATATGTGGATCAATGGTGGATATGCAATGTTCTCCTCATGTTTTGGTAAACACATTCTCGTGGCATTTGTTCAAACATGTTTGTGTAGATGATCTTAAATTATGATGCAGTTATACAAGTTATACATTGATGCCAATTCTGCAATTTGTCAAAAGCGTTTTGCTTTGCATTTGCATTTGGCAATGATATAGAAATTGCAACGTTGTACTCTAATCAATATTAATATGGTAATGGTCGTTCAAAAGGTAAAGAGCAGATACATCATAGACCAAGTGCATTGTACTAAGAGTATTTCTGCAATTGGCAAATTATGCATTGGACTTGATAGGAACATGAGGGGAATTTACTTTAGCCGTCGCACTTTTTTGGCAGCATGCAGTGGACTCATATTTCAAACAAGAGGTTCTGTATTAGGTCCAACCCACTTGGAATTATTGTCTTTGCCATGTGAAAGGTATCAATTATCAGTAGGAACAGACTGCATTAGATTTAAGAATTAAAACACGTCTTTTATTGGAATATTTTCCAGGTCAAGCTATCCTATAATGCATAACAAAGACAAGTCTGCTCACTTATTTATTATTTCATAATTGCTTCCTGTTATATATACAAGATTTGGCCATTAAACTTTTGACTTGGCACAGAATTTATGTAAAGTTATGTGCAACAAGGGTTTTGACAAACACTTCTTCTCATAAACAATAAAGTTGCTTATCTCAAGTTATGCCAAGCATGTCATATATAGAATAATCTGAGTTATATAGACTTGTAAAACACGTGTCACTTGTTTGGGCAATGATCTAGACATGGTTTCACGTCATTTGCCCTAAATTTCCCTTGCGTGAATCCAGTCCGAGTATGGCAGTGTTTCCAAGGTAAAGAGCAGGTACATGCCAGACCAAGTGCAAACCAAGTGCATTATACTAAGAGTATTTTCGAGTGAAATTAAAAGCCTTGAATATGGACATAGTGCTACGTGTTCGAGTTACCACCAAAAATTCTAGATTCACGTATTCTAGATAATCTCTAATAATGCAACTTCGTTTAATAACATCGTCAAATACTTGCTGCGGCTTCAAGCAATGTCTTTTCTTAATGACAATAAAAAAAAAGCCCAAGTGCATTGGTCCATGTTTTTCTATCTAACTTAAAATACATAGTGTATATAATATATATATTATTACAAAAAATGGTTGGTTAGTTAAAATACATCATGCATATACATTTTATGGTCATTCAAATCCCTCAAATTTGGCCAACTATTTTTATTGTTCATATACATTTTATGGTCATTCAAATCCCTCAAATTTGGCCAACTATTTTTATTGTTCATATCTTTATATACAGTAAAAAAAAAATACTATCTTATCTTATCTTATTTTTATCTTATAATGTTTTACAGTAAGTCGGTATCTTATATCTTATAATGTTTTACAGTAAGTCGGTATCTTATAATGTTTTAAGTCGGTAATGCATCAAACCCTAAATTCGATGGCCCAGATTTGAGTAAAGAGTTGGACGGTCCAGATAGCCCACGTTTTTTTCCCTTCTTCCGATTTAGGGTTCATCACGTATTGACAATAGCATCTGCACCGGATTGTTCTGGACCTGGCTTTAAGCTTCTGTGATCGAGAAGTGATTTAAGGTCCACAGTAGCCTCTACATCGGAGTGTTCTGGACCTGGCTTTAAAATTTTGTGATCGAGAGGTGATTTAGGGTTCATCACAGTATCAGCAGTAGCATCTGCAGAATTATTGCAGACCATAAGGATTGATCAACAGATGCTTCAAGTCCTTTATTCCAAGGATATAGGTGGATTCATCACAGTTAGCATCCAAGGACACATATTTAATGGCTCCAGTGCTTGGCAGATCGTAGATCCTACCGTATCCACTCTACTATATAGAGAAATCGAATCTGGTAAGTCCACCTGCAAGCAGAGTTCAGAAAACTTTTTCAACTTTCTCTTTTCAGCAGAGTGTTACTTTTAGCATGCTGCGTTTGAGTATGGTTTGTAGGGTTTTCTAAGATTGCATATAGCAAACATATCCAGCTTCTTCATATTAGAGTGTAAGAGTAGGAAGGGCTATGGTGGTGTGTGATCCAAATCTTCAAAAACAACTGTGATTATGGATGCTTTGTGTAATTGTTGCAAGCTGTGTAAGGCTTCATTACTCATCAGTCATTTCCAATTGTGACTATGGTGAAGGTGGCATGCTGTTATTGTATGGTTGGAAAATGGCAGGATGCTCTTGCTCAGGTACATAGCATGTTTGGATCCAGCTTAGTTTTCTCTAATGGAAAATGCACAAATGGGGCTCATGAGCATTTAGATAATAAAGCAATGAGAAATATTTTAATGAGGGTCATGAATACCCCCAAATTTTGCACTCAGATGGTGCAGCACCATTATAGAGAATTTTGTTTTTAAAACAGGCATAGCTATCATATTTGAGTCTATTATGGCACTTTGGGTTTCAAATTGTTCCAATTCAGTAATTGTTTCAATTCAGTTGCAACTGATATGGATTATCTGCATAAACTCATAACTTCTTTGTTTCTTTCATATATACTCACGATGTAGGTTTTTCATATATAGTCACGATGTGGGTAATGAATGTTGACAGTTGAAGCATTTATCTGCATGAGAGATCTTTGATTTCCTTGGACATATTTGTGATGCTTAATTTTATTTTATGAAGCTTGCAATAACAATAATGTGAGATACACAGATGGTCAAAACTTCTGAGTTCCCATCCAAAAAGCTTGATGTGGTGACCTATAATGGTCTCATTAAAGCATGTGCAAAGGCTGGATACTAAAAGGATTTTGCTCTGCTATTTAGAAAAATGCAACAAGTTTGTGCACCTACTATTGGTACTTACAATTTGATGATTGGAATTTATGGGAGAAATAAGCAATTTGAAGAAGCAAAAGCTCTTTTTGGTAGGGGTAATGCTCGCCCCCTGGCCATTACGCGGGGCACAAGCTTGGCCACGTAGGCACAAGCACTGGCCATACAGGCACAGGCCATTACGCAGGAAATTATAGGATTTAAGAATCCTATGAAATATAGCGAAATTTCCCCCACCCTAACTTTACGAAGTGTTAAAGAAAGGGGGAATCCTTTCACAAAAACAGAGAATGGAGAAGTTATCTCTTGATGCTTTTACGTATGAAATAATGCTAAGGGCTTGTGCAGCAACAAGGCAATGGGACCACTTTGAAATGTTTACAAGAAAATGTTACTTCGAGGATACAAACTTTCTCCACAACGTCATCATTGGGTTTATCGCATTCTTTTTAGTGGGAAGCTAAGGTATGTGTGTTTGGATTTTCTCTGTATTTATGCCCAAAGAAGCTTATTTTCCTTTAAAAACAAATAGGGATACTGTAATTTTTTATGCAGGATACAACTTATTTTCCTTTAAAAACAAATAGGGATACTGTAATTTTTGATGCAATTTTTGATGCAGGATACAACTTATTTTCCTTTAAAAACAAATAGGGATACTGTAATTTTTGATGCAGGAGTTATATGTAAAGGCCAAAATTCCAAATGTTACAATACCTTATGTAATGAAATAGAAAGGGTCGAAGACCCCCTAAACCCTGGCTCTAAAACAAAGACAAAAAAGGTGCAATTTAAACTTTAAGCAAAAGGACAAAAAGGCCTTTTGCCTTTTCCACAAACCCAAAGTCTCCACTAAAAAGGGGAAAAAAATAGCATTGCAAGGACGACATTTTTTGGCTTTTTCTCAACGTAGAATGCTTCAAAACAAAAAGGCGAAAATGCATGAAAGGACACAATTTGAACTTTAAAAAGAACAATTTTTGCGTTTTTTCCTTTATACCTATATATGTTTAATAAGATTCATTGAGGAGTAAGACTCACAAGACGTGAACATCTTTTTGACACCTAATTTGTAATGATGGAAGAAGGAGAAAGGAGGTTTGCGACCGCGCGAGATAGGTACATGAAGAAGCGGAATGCAGAGATCGCTTAGGAACGTGAAGTTCGATTGGAGAAACAAAGAGAGAATTATAAGAGAAGAAAATTGTAACAGGCTGCGATAGGGACGGAAGATCAGCATCGACAAAGAATGGCCAAACGCACCCAATATCAGCGTCAATGGAGAGTCCAACAGGCTGCCACAAAAACAAAAACAGAAGAACAACGTCAACAAAGATTGGCCAAACTCGCCCAAAATCAATACCAAAGGAGAGCGCAACAAGCTGCCACAGAAATAGAGGAAGAACATCAAGAGAGACATGTACAACTCGCACAATATCACCATCGATGGAATAGCATATACCACCCACATACAGAATAGCAAGGATGGTTGGAGTCACACAGGTAGAACAACACCACTGCGGGCCATTCAACACGGAATGCAAGCACTGCGGGGCTTTTGCGTTCAAGCACGATGGTACCAACTGCTGCCACGATGGACAAATCAAGTTGTAGCACCTACAACCAATCCCCCATCTCATTCAGACATTTAGAGCTTAGTGAGCCACCAGCATCCGAAAATCACCAAGTCCACCAACACATCAGGGTCTATAATAGTGCTTTCGCCTTTGCTTCCTTTGGTACCAACATCGAGCATTTTGAAGGCCACGGACCGTACTGATTCAAGATCCAAGGACAAACCTACCATAGAGTAGGTCCAGCATGGTTTGCGAGTAGCAACATATTCCCAGCTCTGTAAGAACCTTAGGTACCTTTGTTAATGCTTCAGATAATCACAATGTTAACTAGTTAAATGTCACACACACAATAATAACTCAAGAACTCGATACAACTAGAAAATACATGAAAACTTTTAGTGAGAACTTGATGAACTTCAAATCAATCTGCCGAACTCTGTACATCACCATTTGATCTCATACTTCTTAAATATCCTTTCAGGGATCACTGTGTTTCAGTTATCCTATTATCTAGCCTTTGGCTCTCTATGCGAGATTGCAGTTAACAAAACCACCTGGCCGGTGTTACTGTTCACCGAGCTAGGTATACGGTTTTTCTATATATATCTGTACAAAGAATTCTCTATACAATTATCCGTTGCACCCTGAATATTCAATGACCAAAATAGCTTGGTGCACAATACGTACTCCCTAAATATCTTATGATCAAGAATAGTTGCATGTCTATTCTTTAGGTGCCGTGGCCAAAATTGGATGAGGATCATCCTTATAATTCACACACTTTCCCATCATTGAGTATTCCTGTATGTTGGATCTGCATTGCAATGAACATTTCCTTTTCCTGTACATGGATCTTATCCTTCAACATGCTAAATCTAGGCTCTCTGAGAGCCTTTGTGAAGATATCCGCCAGTTGTGCATCTATAGGAACATAGCTTCAGAGATTAGATCTTTCTGTACCATTTCTCTTATAAAGTGCAACTTCATCTCTATATGCTTTGACCTTTCATGGACATGATTTCTTGACATTGCAATTCCACTTGTACGATCAGAGTACAATGTGATTGGTTTTTCAGATTATCCCTACTTCTAACAATCTCTTCAGCCAAATAATCTCCTTTGCTGCCAATGCAAGTGTTGTATACTCAGCCTCTGCGCTTGATAAAGCAACTGTACTTTGCTTTTTACATTTCCAACTTATTGGACTATTGTCTAGCATCACAATGTAACTAGAAGTGGAATGCCTACCGTCCACATCTCCACCCCAATCTGCATCTGCATATGCTTCAAGTTTACAATTACCTTTCTTACATGTTATCCCACATTCTTTTGTTCCTTTCAGGTACCTTAACACCCGTTTTGCTGCTATCCAATGAGACCACCCTGGGTTATTATTGTATCTACTTAAGATATTAGCTGCACGAGCAATATCTGGCCTAGTTGCACCTGCTAAGTAAATTAAGCAACCACTGCATCAGTTACTTGCGTCACCCATGGTGGCACGGTTGGGTTCTTACATTCTGCAGATCTCGGCCACCAGCTCTTCTAGGGCAGGGAATTTGATGGCCTGCTGTTAGGGTTTTTCCTCCAACATGGGGATTTTTTCTTCCCGGCAGTAGGGGTGTATTGTACAGTTGCATTGTGTGCTTGTTGTTGTTGGATTTGGGTTTTTGTGTGATCTGTAAAAGCATGTACCGTCTCATAGGCCTTTGGCCTCCGTGGACGTTAAAATATACTTCATTCCTTCCTTCCTTCCTTCCTTCCTTCTATCTCTTCTTGACTAATGGGACACATCTTTTTGCTGATTTTCTGCCCTGCTATCAGTGGAGTATTTGCACTATTACTTTCTGTCATCATAAACTTTTCTAAAACACCTTCAATGTACTCGGTTTGACTGAGGTTTAGCAACCCTTTCTCCCTATCTCTTATGACCTTTACTCCAAGAAACTTTTTCAATTCTCCTAAGTCTGTCATCTTAAATATGCTCTTTAATACCTTCTTGCAAATGTCTAAGCAGTCCCTATAATTTGAAAACATTAGACAATCATCCACGTATGATGCAATTATACAATATTGATCATGCTGCCTAAATGCATACAACTTCCCATCTCCTTCCAATTTGATAAATCCCTGTTCAGTTAGATATTTATCCATACATTTATACCAGGCCCGAGGTGACTGTTTAAACCCATAAACAGCCCTCTTAAGTCTTCATATCTTGCCTTCCTTTTCTTCAAAACCAATAGGTGGCCTCATATAGATTTCCTCCTCTAATTCTGCATTTAAGAATGCTTTACTTACATCCATGTGATGAATCTCCAAGTTTAGGGAATTTGCCAAAGCAAGCATCATTCTTATGCTAGCCATCTTTACTATGGGAGGGTAAGTATCTACTCCCTTTTGTTGAGTGAATCTCTGCGCCACAAGCCTAGCTTTAAATTTCTTGCCTCCATCTGGAAGATCTTTCACTTTGAAAAGCCATTTGTTCTCCACAATATTTTTATCTAATGGTTTGTCTACCACCTCATAAGTTCCCGTTCTTCTAAATGCTTGCATTTCTTCTTCCATTGTTGTCTCCCCTTGTTTACTTTCATCATCATTTATTGCTTCCTCATACGTTTGTGGTACATTATTCTCCATAACTGTCATTAATGCAGGGATTGCTTCTTCTTCAAGAACTTCTAATCTCTTGCTCTTGCCATCATGTTCTCTTCCATGTTCTTCAATTACAATTTCCTTATCCTCTAAGTCCTTTCTTAATTTTTCTGCTTCTATCATTCTCTTTTTTGGTTTGACCATAATTTCAAGTAATCTTTCTTCAGTTGCGTGTGCAGTAACAGTTCTATTTTCAGCTCCTATATTCATGCTTGTATCTCCTACAAACTCGATTCTCTTCTTCATCATCATTGTCTATTTCTACCTCTTTTACCACATCCTTCCATTTTACTTCTTTGCTTGGCTCAGACATAACAGTACCTTTATTATCCTTGAACAGTTGATCTTCAATAAACGCCACATCTCTACTTATGATTATTTTTCCTTGCCTTGGTTCATACCGCCTAAAGGCTTTGGATTCTTCATCATAGCCAACAAGGTAGGCTACTAAAGCTCTGTCATCTAGCTTCCTCCTTAATTCATCTGGTATGCACATATACCAAACACCCATAAGTTTTAAACTTTTCATAGGTTGGTATTTTATTTGACCACAATGTTTCTGGGATCTCTCCACCAATACTTTTGCTTGGTAATCTATTCTGAATATAGATTGCAATATTAAGAGCCTCTTCCCATAATTTATTTGGTAGACCAGCATGCGTTAACATCAGCACTTGTTTGATCAAATGCTAAGAAAAAACTGTTACCACTTGGAATCCTATGATCAATCCAGCTGCATCCTGG